>CM037875.1:39780748-39865748 GCA_021292105.1 Anadara kagoshimensis
TTGTAATTACGTCATTGAAGTATCTACAATGTGTTTAAAAGTTGTGGAATGATGGGAACTAATTGTCCGATATCTCAGAATTGGAACCGGCACCACATTTTTTGAAATAACACAAATTTTCGTTTTACAGTTATAATGAAGATGGAGTTTAAAACCAAAAATGGCTTATGTTTTGTAATTGCGTCATTGAAGTCATGTACAATGTGTTTAAAAGTTGTGGAATGATGGGAACTTATTGTCAGATATCTCAGAATTGGAACCGGCACCGCATTTTTTTTTAAATAACACATAATTTGTTTAATAAACATGAAAAACTGTTTAAAAGCAAAAGTGGCCTACGTTTTGTAATTACGTCATTGAAATCATCTATAATGTGTTTAAAAGTTGTGGAATGATGGGAACTTATTGTCAGATATCTCAGAATTGGAACCGGCACCGCATTTTTTGAAATAACACAAATTTTCGTTTTAAAGTTATAATGAAGATGGAGTTTAAAACCAAAAATGGCTTACGTTTTGTAATTGTGTCATTCAAGTCATGTACAATGTGTTTAAAAGTTGTGGAATGATGGGAACTTATTGTCAGATATCTCAGAATTGGAACCGGCACCGCATTTTTTGAAATAACACATAATTTGTTTAATAAACATGAAAACTGTTTAAAAGCAAAAGTGGCCTACGTTTTGTAATTACGTCATTGAAGTCATCTACAATGTGTTTAAAAGTTGTGGAATGATGGGAACTAATTGTCCGATATCTCAGAATTGGAACCGGCACCACATTTTTTGAAATAACACAAATTTTCGTTTTACAGTTATAATGAAGATGGAGTTTAAAACCAAAAATGGCTTACGTTTTGTAATTACGTCATTCAAGTCATGTACAATGTGTTTAAAAGTTGTGGAATGATGGGAACTTATTGTCAGATATCTCAAAATTGGAACCGGCACCACATTTTTTGAAATAACACAAATTTTCGTTTTACAGTTATAATGAAGATGGAGTTTAAAACCAAAAATGGCTTACGTTTTGTAATTACGTCATTCAAGTCATGTACAATGTGTTTAAAAGTTGTGGAATGATGGGAACTTATTGTCAGATATCTCAGAATTGGAACCGGCACCGCATTTTTTTAAATAACACAAATTTTCGTTTTACAGTTATAATGAAGATGGAGTTTAAAACCAAAAATGGCTTACGTTTGTAATTACGTCATTGAAGTCTTCTACAATGTGTTTAAAAGTTGTGGAATGATGGGAACTTATTGTCAGATATCTCACAATTGGAACCGGCACCACATTTTTTGAAATAACACATAATTTGTTTAATAAACATGAAAACTGTTTAAAAGCAAAAGTGGCCTACGTTTTGTAATTACGTCATTGAAGTCATCTACAATGTGTTTAAAAGTTGTGGAATGATGGGAACTAATTGTCCGATATCTCAGAATTGGAACCGGCACCGCATTTTTGAAATATCACAAATTTCGTTTTACAGTTAAAATGAAGATGGAGTTTAAAACCAAAAATGGCCTACGTTTTGTTATTATGTCATTGAAGTCATCTACAATGTGTTTAAAAGTTGTGGAATGATGGGAACTAATTGTCCGATATCTCAGAATTGGAACCGGCACCGCATTTTTTGAAATAACACAAATTTCGTTTTACAGTTATAATGAAGATGGAGTTTAAAACCAAAAATGGCTTACGTTTTGTAATTACGTCATTCAAGTCATGTACAATGTGTTTAAAAGTTGTGGAATGATGGGAACTAATTGTCCGATATCTCTCAGAATTGGAACCGGCACCGCATTTTTTGAAATAACACAAATTTTCGTTTTAAAGTTATAATGAAGATGGAGTTGAAAACCAAAAATGGCTTACATTTTGTAATTGCGTCATTGAAGTCATGTACAATGTGTTTAAAAGTTGTAGAATGATGGGAACTTATTGTCAGATATCTCAGAATTGGAACCAGCACCGCATTTTTTGAAATAACACATAATTTGTTTAATAAACATGAAAACTGTTTAAAAGCAAAAGTGGCCTACGTTTTGTAATTACGTCATTGAAGTCATCTACAATGTGTTTAAAAGTTGTGGAATGATGGGAACTAATTGTCCGATATCTCAGAATTGGAACCGGCACCGCATTTTTTGAAATAACACAAATTTTCGTTTTACAGTTATAATGAAGATGGAGTTTAAAACCAAAAATGGCTTACGTTTTGTAATTACGTCATTCAAGTCATGTACAATGTGTTTAACAGTTGTGGAATGATGGGAACTTATTGTCAGATATCTCAGAATTGGAACCGGCACCACATTTTTTGAAATAACACAAATTTTCGTTTTAAAGTTATAATGAAGATGGAGTTGAAAACCAAAAATGGCTTACGTTTTGTAATTGCGTCATTGAAGTCATGTACAATGTGTTTAAAAGTTGTGGAATGATGGGAACTTATTGTCAGATATCTCAGAATTGGAACCGGCACCGCATTTTTTTTAAATAACACATAATTTGTTTAATAAACATGAAAAACTGTTTAAAAGCAAAAGTGGCCTACGTTTTGTAATTACGTCATTGAAATCATCTAAAATGTGTTTAAAAGTTGTGGAATGATGGGAACTTATTGTCAGATATCTCAGAATTGGAACCGGCACCGCATTTTTTGAAATAACACAAATTTTCATTTTAAAGTTATAATGAAGATGGAGTTTAAAACCAAAAATGGCTTACGTTTTGTAATTGTGTCATTCAAGTCATGTACAATGTGTTTAAAAGTTGTGGAATGATGGGAACTTATTGTCAGATATCTCAGAATTGGAACCGGCACCACATTTTTTGAAATAACACAAATTTTCGTTTTACAGTTATAATGAAGATGGAGTTTAAAACCAAAAATGGCTTACGTTTTGTAATTACGTCATTCAAGTCATGTACAATGTGTTTAAAAGTTGTGGAATGATGGGAACTTATTGTCAGATATCTCAAAATTGGAACCGGCACCACATTTTTTGAAATAACACAAATTTTCGTTTTACAGTTATAATGAAGATGGAGTTTAAAACCAAAAATGGCTTATGTTTTGTAATTACGTCATTCAAGTCATGTACAATGTGTTTAAAAGTTGTGGAATGATGGGAACTTATTGTCAGATATCTCAGAATTGGAACCGGCACCGCATTTTTTTAAATAACACAAATTTTCGTTTTACAGTTATAATGAAGATGGAGTTTAAAACCAAAAATGGCTTACGTTTTGTAATTACGTCATTGAAGTCTTCTACAATGTGTTTAAAAGTTGTGGAATGATGGGAACTTATTGTCAGATATCTCACAATTGGAACCGGCACCACATTTTTTGAAATAACACATAATTTGTTTAATAAACATGAAAACTGTTTAAAAGCAAAAGTGGCCTACGTTTTGTAATTACGTCATTGAAGTCATCTACAATGTGTTTAAAAGTTGTGGAATGATGGGAACTAATTGTCCGATATCTCAGAATTGGAACCGGCACCGCATTTTTTGAAATATCACAAATTTTCGTTTTACAGTTAAAATGAAGATGGAGTTTAAAACCAAAAATGGCCTACGTTTGTTATTATGTCATTGAAGTCATCTACAATGTGTTTAAAAGTTGTGGAATGATGGGAACTAATTGTCCGATATCTCAGAATTGGAACCGGCACCGCATTTTTTGAAATAACACAAATTTTCGTTTTACAGTTATAATGAAGATGGAGTTTAAAACCAAAAATGGCTTACGTTTTGTAATTACGTCATTCAAGTCATGTACAATGTGTTTAAAAGTTGTGGAATGATGGGAACTAATTGTCCGATATCTCAGAATTGGAACCGGCACCGCATTTTTTGAAATAACACAAATTTTCGTTTTAAAGTTATAATGAAGATGGAGTTGAAAACCAAAAATGGCTTACATTTTGTAATTGCGTCATTGAAGTCATGTACAATGTGTTTAAAAGTTGTAGAATGATGGGAACTTATTGTCAGATATCTCAGAATTGGAACCAGCACCGCATTTTTTGAAATAACACATAATTTGTTTAATAAACATGAAAACTGTTTAAAAGCAAAAGTGGCCTACGTTTTGTAATTACGTCATTGAAGTCATCTACAATGTGTTTAAAAGTTGTGGAATGATGGGAACTAATTGTCCGATATCTCAGAATTGGAACCGGCACCGCATTTTTTGAAATAACACAAATTTTCGTTTTACAGTTATAATGAAGATGGAGTTTAAAACCAAAAATGGCTTACGTTTTGTAATTACGTCATTCAAGTCATGTACAATGTGTTTAACAGTTGTGGAATGATGGGAACTTATTGTCAGATATCTCAGAATTGGAACCGGCACCACATTTTTGAAATAACACAAATTTTCGTTTTAAAGTTATAATGAAGATGGAGTTGAAAACCAAAAATGGCTTACGTTTTGTAATTGCGTCATTGAAGTCATGTACAATGTGTTTAAAAGTTGTGGAATGATGGGAACTTATTGTCAGATATCTCAGAATTGGAACCGGCACCGCATTTTTTTTAAATAACACATAATTTGTTTAATAAACATGAAAAACTGTTTAAAAGCAAAAGTGGCCTACGTTTTGTAATTACGTCATTGAAATCATCTAAAATGTGTTTAAAAGTTGTGGAATGATGGGAACTTATTGTCAGATATCTCAGAATTGGAACCGGCACCGCATTTTTTGAAATAACACAAATTTTCATTTTAAAGTTATAATGAAGATGGAGTTTAAAACCAAAAATGGCTTACGTTTTGTAATTGTGTCATTCAAGTCATGTACAATGTGTTTAAAAGTTGTGGAATGATGGGAACTTATTGTCAGATATCTCAGAATTGGAACCGGCACCGCATTTTTTGAAATAACACATAATTTGTTTAATAAACATGAAAACTGTTTAAAAGCAAAAGTGGCCTACGTTTTGTAATTACGTCATTGAAGTCATCTACAATGTGTTTAAAAGTTGTGGAATGATGGGAACTAATTGTCCGATATCTCAGAATTGGAACCGGCACCACATTTTTTGAAATAACACAAATTTTCGTTTTACAGTTATAATGAAGATGGAGTTTAAAACCAAAAATGGCTTACGTTTTGTAATTACGTCATTCAAGTCATGTACAATGTGTTTAAAAGTTGTGGAATGATGGGAACTTATTGTCAGATATCTCAAAATTGGAACCGGCACCACATTTTTTGAAATAACACAAATTTTCGTTTTACAGTTATAATGAAGATGGAGTTTAAAACCAAAAATGGCTTATGTTTTGTAATTACGTCATTCAAGTCATGTACAATGTGTTTAAAAGTTGTGGAATGATGGGAACTTATTGTCAGATATCTCAGAATTGGAACCGGCACCGCATTTTTTTAAATAACACAAATTTTCGTTTTACAGTTATAATGAAGATGGAGTTTAAAACCAAAAATGGCTTACGTTTTGTAATTACGTCATTGAAGTCTTCTACAATGTGTTTAAAAGTTGTGGAATGATGGGAACTTATTGTCAGATATCTCACAATTGGAACCGGCACCACATTTTTTGAAATAACACATAATTTGTTTAATAAACATGAAAACTGTTTAAAAGCAAAAGTGGCCTACGTTTTGTAATTACGTCATTGAAGTCATCTACAATGTGTTTAAAAGTTGTGGAATGATGGGAACTAATTGTCCGATATCTCAGAATTGGAACCGGCACCGCATTTTTTGAAATATCACAAATTTTCGTTTTACAGTTAAAATGAAGATGGAGTTTAAAACCAAAAATGGCCTACGTTTTGTTATTATGTCATTGAAGTCATCTACAATGTGTTTAAAAGTTGTGGAATGATGGGAACTAATTGTCCGATATCTCAGAATTGGAACCGGCACCGCATTTTTTGAAATAACACAAATTTTCGTTTTAAAGTTATAATGAAGATGGAGTTGAAAACCAAAAATGGCTTACGTTTTGTAATTGCGTCATTGAAGTCATTTACAATGTGTTTAAAAGTTGTAGAATGATGGGAACTTCTTGTCAGATATCTCAGAATTGGAACCGGCACCGCATTTTTTGAAATAACACATAATTTGTTTAATAAACATGAAAACTGTTTAAAAGCAAAAGTGGCCTACGTTTTGTAATTACGTCATTGAAGTCATCTACAATGTGTTTAAAAGTTGTGGAATGATGGGAACTAATTGTCCGATATCTCAGAATTGGAACCGGCACCGCATTTTTTGAAATAACACAAATTTTCGTTTTACAGTTATAATGAAGATGGAGTTTAAAACCAAAAATGGCTTACGTTTTGTAATTACGTCATTCAAGTCATGTACAATGTGTTTAACAGTTGTGGAATGATGGGAACTTATTGTCAGATATCTCAGAATTGGAACCGGCACCACATTTTTTGAAATAACACAAATTTTCGTTTTAAAGTTATAATGAAGATGGAGTTGAAAACCAAAAATGGCTTACGTTTTGTAATTGCGTCATTGAAGTCATGTACAATGTGTTTAAAAGTTGTGGAATGATGGGAACTTATTGTCAGATATCTCAGAATTGGAACCGGCACCGCATTTTTTTTAAATAACACATAATTTGTTTAATAAACATGAAAAACTGTTTAAAAGCAAAAGTGGCCTACGTTTTGTAATAACGTCATTGAAATCATCTATAATGTGTTTAAAAGTTGTGGAATGATGGGAACTTATTGTCAGATATCTCAGAATTGGAACCGGCACCGCATTTTTTGAAATAACACAAATTTTCGTTTAAAGTTATAATGAAGATGGAGTTGAAAACCAAAAATGGCTTACGTTTTGTAATTGTGTCATTGAAGTCATGTACAATGTGTTTAAAAGTTGTGGAATGATGGGAACTATTGTCGATATCTCAGAATTGGAACCGGCACCGCATTTTTTGAAATAACACAAATTTGTTTAATAAACATAAAACTGTTTAAAACCAAAATGGCTACGTTTTGTAATTACGTCATTGAAGTCATCTACAATGTGTTTAAAAGTTGTGGAATGATGGGAACTAATTGTCCGATATCTCAGAATTGGAAATGGCACCACATTTTTTGAAATAACACAAATTTTCGTTTTACAGTTATAATGAAGATGGAGTTTAAAACCAAAAATGGCTTACGTTTTGTAATTACGTCATTCAAGTCATGTACAACGTGTTTAAAAGTTGTGGAATGATGGGAACTTATTGTCAGATATCTCAGAATTGGAACCGGCACCGCATTTTTTTAAATAACACATAATTTGTTTAATTAACATGAAAAACTGTTTAAAAGCAAAAGTGGCCTACGTTTTGTAATTACGTCATTCAAGTCATCTACAATGTGTTTAAAAGTTGTGGAATGATGGGAACTTATTGTCAGATATCTCAGAATTGGAACCGGCACCGCATTTTTTGAAATAACACAAATTTTCGTTTTAAAGTTATAATGAAGATGGAGTTGAAAACCAAAAATGGCTTATGTTTTATAATTGCGTCATTGAAGTCATCTACAATGTGTTTAAAAGTTGTGGAATGATGGGAACTAATTGTCCGATATCTCAGAATTGGAACCAGCACCGCATTTTTTGAAATAATTATTTTGATGTTCCCAGGTATCTGGAATCTAAATATCCAATCAAAATTTGCCTACACCTTTTGATTTCAGAGAAGAAGATTTTTTTGTCTTTTGGCTATTTTAAGTAATGGCAGCCATTTTGTTGGCCATGGCGAATCCCCGAACACAATTTTGAAAACCTGTTACCCAGGCATAATAATCACAAAGTTTCATCAAATTTGGCTCCGCAGTTTTAAATTAGAAGATTAAAATGTTTTTTATGCACGATGGACGGCACACAACACACGATGGGCGGTGGTAGATTGCAATAAAAAAAAGTTTGTAAAACAGTTAAATCAGCAAAATTTCTTGCTTCTTTAACTGTGTGCTGTAACTGCACAATGTTGTATTGCTACTGCAACTACAATAGATAAATCTTTACTCTGAATTTGAATACAGTATGTCAAAGCACTGCAAAATAAAAGTGTGGAAAACATGGTCTGTGGACCAAACATCTCAAATTTGATAGTAAATGGCATCTTATATCATGGAAGTATGCCAAACATGGATTTCACAAAATATTTTTGAAAGAAACATTTCTTGGAAAACATTTCAGTGCAAGGACCTAGTTTGATAGATATCAAACAATAACAACAGGTCCATGGGCCTTAACACTCACCTGAGGATATGTCCCATATCTCCAGCAGAGGTTAAACAAGAGGCCTATTGGGCCTGACAGCTCACCTGGTAAATAATGGCTAAATAATATAGTTCAAGAAAACAGAAATACTGAAACCTCAATATATATGTAGTAAAGATTTGATTCTTTTACAGATAATTAGTTTTTGCATTTGTGACTTTGACCTTCGAATCCACGACCTTCATCTATATATCAAAATGATTGTCCTATCAATACCAACAATGTTCTATTATACATGCCCATACAAAAAGTTTATATTTTATAAGATAATTAACCATTTCAGTATTATGTTGCATCTGTGACCTTGACCTTTGAACCCATAAACTTCAATCTATATATCAAAATAATTGTTTCTTTGAAGACAACACCACATCCGAAAATCCCATGCCATTATCTTTACTAATAGTCAAGATATAGCAATTTAAATCACATAATTTAACACAAAAATACATAACCCATTTTTCAACAAAATTTCACCAAATGTATAAACTTATACGCAAGACCATGTAGAATCCAAATATCACATCAGTTTTTGCCTCCAATGAATGGTTCTAGAGAAGAAGGTTTTTTTAGGTTTAGGTTTTTCTATTTTTAGTAACAGCAGCTATCTTGGATATTCCATCGCCACGATTTGAACAAACTAACGGTAGACCCTATCAAGGACCTTTCACAGCAAATTTGAGTTCAAAAAGTCCAGAAGTTTCAGTTTTGCTGTTAACAGACACACGCCCACACAAATACATGCAACATGCCAATAGCTCATCAGGCTTTACCCAGATGAGTTAAAAATCAATCACATTTATAACAGGGACCAACAAAATTTTCCCCATATACAAAGACATTTGCAAATGAAATAATTAATACTTGTCCTATAATGCTACATCTAACATTTATTTATTGTACATTAGTCATGTCTATTTTTAGTAACCCCTGTGGTACCTCAGTTGGTAGAGTGCTCACTCCTCAAGTGGGAGGTTGTGGGTTCTATCCCCGGTCGGGTCTGACCCAAGACTTGAAAGTGGGTAGTGACCGTTTTTTCGCCAAGCACTCAGCATTACATAATGAAACTCACAGTTCTTTTGGCTTGAAACTCAAAATAAACGAGGACCCATGTCATAGTAGGTTAGGCATGCTACAGAACCCTGCTGCGTAATGCCATCAGTGTAATGCACAGGCAAAATCTCAACACCTTCGCCTATAGCTGGCGACATTTCTATATAAATGAAATATTCTTAACTGGTTACTCAACTCAACTCTATTTCAGTAATAATTCAAAAAGTCCCCTCTATAGAGTTTCTATTTGGGGCTCCTCAAACTTTCATTTGTGTAAATTAATAAGAACTCATCTCATAGTCACTTATAGTTTTGAAAAAAAAAATAAAGGACATCTCTTAATTTTCCCATTTGGTGCCCCGCAACTGGTCAGTTCCAAAGTTTTAAGTTTGCTTCTGGATTGTGATTCGGACATGGATTAGTATGTTTGTTTTTGATTGCAAATTAATTATTATTACTTTTTCTAACAATGCTACCGTACAGGGCTCTACAATGCGAGTAAAACACTCGCATTTGCGAGTAATTTTTTGTAAATGCGAGTGGATACGTCAAATTCACTCGCCCATGTGCGAGTATAAAGTAGAAAGTCAAATCTGGATTTTCCTTTCCGTTTTCGACAACGAAATTACTCTCATCAAGCTTAATCTGTAAAGCGCTTTAAATCATATAGCTCCAATCTGTTAAGTTGTTCAGCGTTTGTGTGATGACGTTTTCAAGTGTCAATTTCATGGCTACGAGTCGTAAACAAAATCGGCAAATATATTTATTTTTCAAGCCACGAGTACGAATAAAAATCCAGAAGCTTCGAGAATTCTAATGTTATCAATGACCAGGAAGAAACGACCTCGTCTACGACTCGGTGCCAGTGATCACTCGATGTAAAAACAAACGTAATCCTCTAAACTGACTGAAGTGATGACGGAAAGTCGGGTCCCGAGTTGGCCTGGAAAACAGTTTTAAACCAGCAAAAGTATGTTTAAAAGATATGCTGTTAAATTTTACATGAAGCAGATGTATCTAGCTAGACAGGAAATGCTAACATTCCTGTAGCGACTCGCCTCACACCTCTGAATTAAGTTCACATGTTTTTAACTTGATTTGCCGTTTTTCAAAGTTTTTGCTTTGCTTTTGGACATGCACTGCGATTTTTTGTGTTTGATACCACAATAAAAGTAAACTGAATGAAAAATATTTTTTAAAAACATTGGGGCTATCTGCTGTGCCTGCATCTTCAAAATTAAGCAATAATGGGAAATGTTTCCAGTCTAATTGAATCCCAGTTAAATTGTATTTATAAAACAAATATGTGGCGAGTAACATTTTTGCTCTGGCTAGTAAACATCTCGGGTTTACTAGCCAGGAGGCTAGTGAAAAAAATTGCAATCGTAGAGCCTTGCCGTACATCTTAATATCTATGCTTAGTCTAGCTAATGTAAATGTATGGACAGCTTGTAAAAAGTACAAAGGCAAAAAACTAGGACCTTTCAGTATCACTGTTAGTCCTCTAATATATGCTTATACAAAAAGTTAAGTTTTCAAAATAATTAACAATTTCTGTATCCATTAGCATCTGTGGCCTTGACCTTAGAATGATCCCATGACCTTCATCTACATATCAAAATGACTGTTAGGCAAGTAATTACAATAATCTAATGTATATGCCTATATAAAAATTTGATAGTTTTGCAGATAATTAACAATTTTGGTATTTGTAATGTTTGCATCCGTGAGCTTGACATTGGTGTCCAAATGGCCACTTAGTTTTGAAACCCAATTTTAGGGCTAAATCAAATTGGCATTGAGCCAACAAAATTGAGTTAACAAAATTCTACTTGTCACTGGGCTGTTTCAACTTGATCAGGTGCTTTTGCCTGGATTATAAAAAAATGCGTGATGATGACAGGCATGGGGCGAATTAATTTGCAATGTAATGCATTACATTACAATTACTTTGACAAAAGTAGCATTATATTACAATTACAATTACACATATTTTGGAAAGTAATGCATTACATTACAATTACTTTACCAAAGTAATGCATTATATTACACAATACAATTCATAAAGAATCCAAACATATAAATATGATATGTTTCGGATTCAGAATTTGAAATTGAAATTTTGGGTTCTTTTTCTATAAAGTTCTTATGTTTTGATTTTCAACTGTTGAAAACAGGCGTATATATAGTCAATAGGTGCATGTATAGATTCTTTTTGCTTTGAGTCATTCAACTGATATTTCTGCTGGTTACCAATAGGTTTTACAAAATTTGTCAAAGTTGATTGTTCATCTATGTCAGGTTTTTTATTATCCAAATATACATTTCTGTTTTACTCTAAAAATTAAGAAGAAAAAAAACAGAGATGCTGTAAGGAATTTTTTCATATTATATGTTTTTATTTTTTATTTATTTTATTCACTGAATGTTTCTTAATTACCATAAAATCAAAACAGGAAAAGGAGTTGATAGGTATACAAACTAATCAGTGATATTGTCAGGTGTAATTTATAAACCATACTTAACAAATAACTTCTTTAATCATTAAAGATAGGTTACCTTAATAGCATATAAAAAGGATTACAAAAAAAAAAAAACAATTTCTGGTAAAAATAAAATTGTTTTCATCACAGGTTCTCAGTTAACGCAAAATTACAAATTATTGTAGTTACTGAAACTTATATCTAGATATGTTGCAAATTTTGATGTGATCTTTAGACTTCCCGATAGTACTAAAAACAGCATTTGTATTTTGCTTTAAAATGTATTTTTATCCTTTACATTTGTTGGAAATTCAAAATGATCTGAAGTATACTAACTTTTTAGCATTTTATATAGTTTTAGTATTAAGGTTGAATGAAATAAATCATTAGTTTGACAACAGTTCACAGTTACAATTTTTCTAGACATCGATTTTCATATTTTATATTAGGGAAAAAAGTAGCATGTAGGTACTTACTAGCCCTGAATTGTAATGGTAATAATATCTAACATTTAATACAGAGAAGTAATGCTTAAATTACATGCATTTTTGTCTATGTAATGCATTACATTACAATTACATGTTATGCAAAAATTAGGGCATTGCACATTACATGCATTACTTTGAGAAAATGTAATGCATTACAGGGCATTACAATTACAAATTAGCATCACCCCATGCCTGAATGATGCACACACAGATGAAAATGTGCTTCGTCATGCCAAAGGACAAATTTATATGGCTTTTCATGCAGGTGAGCTAAAATTGGCACTAAAATGAAGTAGTATTAGAATATATTTATTTGTAAATTAAATGTTTTCACAAAGTTTAAATAAAATCAAGTGTTGTGGTAAATTGCAACTGTATAACCAGATTCAGCTATTGTAGAATGCAACAGGAAGGAGAAGAAATGCAGGGTAGGACTGGGGATGAAAACTAGGACCCCCCCCACACACACACACACACACTGTAGGCAGGTGCCCTGCTCTACCAACTACTACCACCCAGACCACTACAATCATGTTATATTTTTTTCTCACGCAAATTCCCTCAAATGGACTTTGTAGCCCACAATTGCCAATCTGACAACACTGGCCATCAAAATATAACTGTAACAGGAAGGAGAAAAATGCAGGTTGGTGCGGGGATCGAATCCGGGACCCCCCACATTATAGGCGAGTGCTCTACCAACTGTCGGTGCTACCAAGACCAGTACAGCTAAAGTATCACGCCTAGTAAACCTTTTTTAAAAGGCAGAGTATTCACATAATTTGCACACTTTCTCACAATATAAAAATATTTGAAAATTTCTACTTTTTGTTACAAAAACAAAAACTCAATTTTCATTTAAAAACTTCATTCATTTTATGCAAATGTTTTACCTCAGTAAAACAGTAAATAATACACTTTAAAAACTAGTGGTAATAATAAGCGCAATAATAATGTCAGTATTACAAAATAAGTGGATTATAGGTAAAACTAAAATTGCGTAACAAAAATGATAACTTACAATAGAAATTAATTATCCAACCTTGGGAGCTTCTTTTTTAATTAATTTGCGCAAATGATAAATGTTCGAACTCTTAATTTAAACCCTCCCCCACTCATTGTCTGTTATTTACTCAATATTTGCAAAATAATTTGAATTTCGAGTTTACTTATACTTTCTATCAATGCAAATGGTTACCAACCGGACAAAATTATCACGCTTGAAAACTGCGGAAAGAATGTCAAGTGGTGACATGCGCTACTTTTTTTGGAAAATGCCTTCAAACGCACTTTTTATATTAATTATTTTATAAATATTCGAAAGTAGCACATGACAGTGGTATAATAAACAAATGTACTTACCTTACACAGAGATGTCTTGTAATGAGATTTTTTCCAATCTGCTGCACGTCACCGCGCTGTATCCGGCATGCTAATATCACTGCTAAATCCAATATAAAACACAAGAATAGTCAGAATCACCAATAAACTGCTATTTAAATCCAATATGAAACACGTCAGTTTTAAGAATCATCAATAAACAGCTAAATCCAAATGCACCACGTGGATAATCATCAGTCACTAACTTTATCCGACTTGTCACCAAGCCAGCACATGATAAAATGACGCTGGAAGTTACATCAGCCAGATAATCACGTGACGCTGCTGCCTGTCCTAATTGGCTGATGTTTAAGGGGGCCAGCTGAAAGGGAAATTCAAAAATATTTTAAATGTTTCTAAATTTTGAACTTATCAGTAATATACAAAAATTAAATGTAATTGAAATTGAAATAAATTAAAACAAAACAAATGTAATAATAATGAAAATTGAAACCGATATAGATATTATTAATTGGCATCATTAGATCCTACGCCAAGATGATTGAAGACTGAACAAAAGTTTACCAATCAATGGGCGAAAATTAATTCTAATACACAGAGGTTCAGTGGCGGATTTAGGGGAGGGGTTGCAGGGTTGCAACCCCCCCTTTGAAAAATTTAAAGAGAGAGAGAGTGAGATATTGACTGATTAAAATTATTTTTTTGGCCCCCATCGGGGCTCTGCCCTAGACCCATCGTCTCTGGAAGCTCGCGCCTTCGGCGCTCGCATCTAGCATTGATATAATTCTCGCCCCTCCCCTTAAAAAATCCTGTATAGATCTCAACCCCCCTTTTAAAAAATCCTGGATAGTTCTCAACCCCCCCCCCCCCCTTTCAAAAAATCCTGTATCCGCCCCTGAGGTTGCATATTTTAATTTTATAAAAATCTGATATTGCACGACTGAGGTCTTCTACCATTTATTTCATTTTGAACAACAAACGCCGTGTAAAATTTAATTTTAAAAAGTACCTCGTTGGCTGAGTGATCTATTGATTTTAAGCGCATGTATTCGGGCGTTACAGTGTCGGGGCCTCTAACCGCCTTAAGAAGAGTGATCTATTGATTTTAAGCGCATGTATTCGGGCGTTACAGTGTCGGGGCCTCTAACCGCCTTAAGAAGAGTGATCTATTGATTTTAAGCGCATGTATTCGGGCGTTACAGTGTCGGGGCCTCTAACCGCCTTAAGAAGAGTGAACTATTGATTTTAAGCGCATGTATTCGGGCGTTACAGTGTCGCTATTCGGGCGTTACAGTGTCGGGGCCTCTAACCGCCTAGGTTCAGTTTGAGAAAATTGGTTTCTGCGGGTACTCCGGTTCTCTCCACTACCTCTGAACTGACCGCTTTGATATAAGTGACCGGGCGTAAAACACCGATACTTCACTCTGCCCCGTATGTACATGTATTTATCAACTTTCATTAAAACATTTTTAAAATCGGTTGACCTGGGCCGTTATAGGCATTCAGAAACATGTACTGTATATCCACAAATGGAATGAGTGAGTTATTGTTTAAAGCCGCATCAGCAATATTGCAGCTATTCGCGGCTAGCAAAAATAAATGATACAATAGTATCAATAACACAAAGTATTAAAATCTAAAACTAAAAATAACAATCAATAAGTTTTTTAAAAAATCTTTATATATACAGGTTCAAATAATATAAATAAAGAACAATGAGGATACAATTCTATTGGCATTTATAAACAGGTGGCCCTTATATAGAGGTGGTCTTTAAGAGGGTTGGACTCTATGTCAAATTATCCCTTCTGTACCTTCTTACTCGAGACAACTTTAATTGTGATGTAACAATGACCAACCCGGTGTACATATTTTTGAATGAATTCCAATTGCTGTATAAAGTTGATCGAATTTCGAAAAATTTCCTAAAATTTCTTTATGTACAGGAGAACTTAATAACTATGTTTTCATTTAAACATATAATTTTGTTACGTCAGTGCGTTTTAAATTCGATTTAATAAAAGTTCCATGTAAACATCTTCAATTAGAAGAAATAAATAATGAAACCCATGTGCACTCCATTTATGGATACATACAGTAGTACATGTACTATGGAGCCCGTAAGGTGGCATGTGTTAAAAAGAGGATCCCCTCCCTCTCTTATGATAATTTCATCATGACTGAAATGAATAAAAACCAATTGTGAAAGGGTTTTTTAACATGTATTTTTTTTTCAAATGAATTTGTATAAAATTGACAAAGGACAATAACTACTAGATTATGGAAAATAGAGTTAAGGCGCTAGAACGATCTATCTTTGAATGAAGTTTCACATTGATACCACTTACAACGAAGGGCAATAACTCCTAAATAATGGAAATAGAGTTATGGTTCTTGTGCACTGCACTTCTTTTTTTCAGGATCTATCTGACTGATTTATCTAACTTGCAGTGTTGGTGTTTTTGTGTTATGCTTCGGATAAAATTATGACAGATGGACAAACTCACCACACGGACGAACGGACAACGCGGCAACTATAGGAATGGCACAAATGGACCACCATCTAAAATGAATGATGATAATTGTATAAATTATATTTAACCGGTTTTTGGACTCCCAGACAATTTGTCCTGTATGTGTATATCAGTAGGAGTATAATATTTGTTTCAGACACTTAATTAAGGCCAATGCTTACATATCACGTGTATTATTTAGTCAAAAGTAAACCATTACGACTCTATAAATATCCTACCAGCCCCAACTTTCGAAATGATATCTTTTTACAAGATTTATCTTTACTTAACTATAGCAAAATCTAATTCTTAATATCTTGAGTAATGTTGTTTAACGTCACAAGTCAAGAATATTTCACTTATATTGAGACATCGCCAGCTCTAGGCGAAGATGCAGAAATTTTGCCTGTGCGTTGCGCTGATGGCGTCATACAACAGGGTTTTTTATCGTGCCAAGCCCACCCTTTTATTTTAAGTTCCCATCCGAAAGAACCATGACTTTCATTTCGTAATGCAGAGTGCTTTACAGAAGTGCCACTAACCACTTTCAAGTCTTAGGACAGACCCGGTTGGGGATCGAACCCACTACCTCCCACTTACGGAGCGAACTCTCTATCAACTGAGCTGCCGCAGTGGTTCTTAATATTTTATTATATTATTCAAGATATCAAAATCAAACACATTAATCCAAGTTCAAACCACAACCGCGAAGCCAAAACTTGACCTTGAAGCTTACAAATTAAGTGAAATACGCGAACTTGCACCAGGGAAGTGAGACCGGATGTACCGGAAAGTTAAGCACCTTCTGTTTGACTAACTACACCTGTCATTTGTGAATAAAAGAAACATGGAACTATGGGACGTTTGGGATTTTTGATAATTTAAGGTATCATTTTAAAGCGGTTTAAAACATACGTAGTTTAGTTTTATCGAAATGTGTTTATATTTATTTCCATAAATATTGCCAAAAAATAACCACTAATTTACCGACTTCGGACGAACACAGCATATAATGAGACCATTGATTTTAGAACTCCCGACTTCGGACCTATCAGGGATATACTACAACCATTGATTTCGAGATTCTTGATTTCGGACGGACACTGCATATAATGAGACCACTGATTTTAGAACTCCCGACTTCGGACCTATCAGGGATATACTACAACCATTGATTTCGAGATTCTCGACTTTGGACGAACACTGCACATAATAAGACCACTGATTTTAGAACTTCCGACTTCGGACTTATCAGGGATATACTACAACCATTGATTTCGAGATTCTCGATTTCGGACGGGCACTGGAAAAAATCTAATCGATAAGTAATCAGACATCATTGCACTATTGTGCTTAATTCAAATACATATCTCATGTCTTTTTTAACAAAATGTTTTGAGCCTTTCAGACTGCCCTATTTATAATATGTGTTAGCCTGTTGCACGCTATTTTCTTATTAATTAACTGCTTTTATTAAACCAGCAAAAGGTGAAATGACAGGGGCAACAATTACCTTTGTAATACTAGTATGTTTAGGGCATTGTGCAAGGTCTCTTCCGTAGAACCACGTGACTTTTATTTCTAAATTTTGCGTGATTGACTATTTTCAAGTCTTGGTCAAACCGGTCCGGGGTTCGAACCGACGACTTCCCGCACACGAAACGAGTACTCTGTCATCTGAGCTACCGCATTGGCTTGTTTCTATGCGTTATTGGAAAACTTGGATAACTTGCTATTTTCTCGCGAGAAATAACGAAACTATAGTATTCAAATGTCATAACTGTGTGTAGGCATATATAGGAATAAAATATAACCGATGCAAAAAAAGTAGAAAAAGAAGAAAAGTCGAGGGGGTCCGGGGCATAAGTTAAATGGTGCCTTCTCATGGCGGCATCTGGACCTTTTATTTGTTGTTAGATGCAGTGTGAAGTCCTGAGCTAGTCATGGTGTTGTAGTGTTGTATATAGTAAATATGATGGAGTGATTTTTTACTGCCTGACTTTTTGGTCTGGATCTTGTGGCAAAACGCTCGCTTTTCACCCAAGGGGGCCGGGGTCGATCCTCAAACGAGGAACTAGGCGAGGAAGTGGATTTTTCACGTGATTCTGTCAGGTCCTGTTACATAGATTATATAATAGAACATTTATTAATTTAAATACAAATTAAACCATATCATAAACATTGTCAAAAGGCTAGAGCAAAACTTTAAAGAAACCGAACTTTGCATATTCAGTTGAACAAATAAAATAATTTTCATATAACCAATCGCCGCAGCAGTTTATCAATAGTGACTGGCTATTTTTTTTCAATATAAATGATTTTACCCTTTCTATTTTCAGTGTTGCTGTAAAAAAAATTCTGGAATTGTGGTTTGAACATGGATTAATATGTTTGTTTTTTTATTAAGACCCAAAGAATAATAGATCACAACGCAATACAACAAATGTATCTAACAATCAAGGTTGCAGATCTAGAGGAGCAATTGTGATTTCAGGCTCAGGACTTCAGGATTATTTCAGTGACATTGAGGCGGTCAGTTCTAGAATGGTGAGGAAATCGAAAGAACGGAGAAAACAAACGACCTTCGGTTAGCAAACTGACATATTGTTCAGATTGGCTTTGAACCCGATGTGACCCGTAATACCATCAGCCACAGAAGCCACTTGGGCAGCAAGTTAACTTAATGGTCTACAGTGGCGTGTGTTGAGCCAAGTTTGTTCTTTCAGGGACCATGATCTGCATCACGTGATACTCCTTAACGTTTATGAGACTGGATCATGGAATCACTCCTGTAATAGTGACGTCATTCCGGAAATTCGCAAAGTAAACGTTATTAAAAATTGTCAAACACAAACGGAAAGTACCGACACAGCGGCTAACATTCGTATCTCTTTTATGGCCGCTGCAGACAGCCCTTCGGAACACTGATTTCGCGACATACGGAACTAGAGGCTCGAGGTGAACGCTTTTTCGGAGCTTGACACAAACGGCTAGCTCCGAAACAGCGTCTATCTTTTAGCTCCGTATGTCACGAGCCATAAAAAAGGTATGAATATTGGCCACTGTTCGCAGTTTGCAAAAACGTGGTATTGATCACGTGGTACAGCGCCAACTCCATGAACCACCCCTCGTATTATATTATCAGTGTTCAGTAATTCGTAGATTAAAAATTTAAAATGATTGAAATGCTTTGAATATTTTAACTCTGGTCTTTAATCCAAATGTGACCAAGCATACTGGATTCAAGTAATAATAATGACTGCAACTCGAAAACGCATCAATTCTAGATATTTTGTAGCATTAAGAAGCTTGATAATTATCACTAATTTGTTTATTTATTAAAGTATATTGGTGACGAAGATCGACATCTTATCAATGGTCATGTCCATTAAACAAAATTTCAATTGCGCCTATTAAAAGATAAAACGAAAAACGGGTTTCTTTTACAAAAAAACATTCTATAGATCTGTGCGGTTTAACACTTTGTAATAAAATTAAGTTTTATCTTTAAACATACAAAATCGTACCTAATATGTATTTTTTTCGAAAACATCGGATGCTGCTTTTGTTTGGAATAGTTGCGTCACTAATATTAGTGCTTAAGGCCGTATTTGAGATGCGACTTAGCATCTGATTACGTCACTGATAACACCAATCAAAAGATGTATCTATATCTTATAATTTTAATCTTAAATTATAAGATCTAAATAAATTTTTACTGTTTACGCATGAATTTTTAAGAAATATGCTTCCCGGAAAACCGAAGACATTGTGACGTAAATGGTGTTATCAGTGACGTAATCAACATAGAAATGTGAACAGTGTGTGGTAATTCACTGTCCTGCACACACGATGCGGTCTTGATACTGTTTCCCGCTAAATGTATCTCATTGATGACTAAATATTGATTTCGACATTGATTTGTAAGAATGAACAAATAGTTTAGGCAAGGGACAGATTTCTGTCCTTTTTTTTTTTTTTGGTGGAGGGGGTCCTTGACATCAATGGCATGTAACAAAAACCTGTACCGCTTTCGAATCTGGCATCCACCATTTTACCGTCACAACGTCTATATTAATTTGTGATATACATACTAATATTCAGAAATGTGTTTGCTAATTAATTGAAAAGACTTTTAGTAGTTGAATCTTGTATATTTTAAAAAGTTTGCTGATTAAGTACATTTACTTGATAGAATAGATAACACTGGTTGTGACATATGGTGCAATTCCCACCCAGTCATTTCTGATATATTTTGGATAACGGCTGCTTAATTTCTTCGCTAACATGAAATCTCTTGTAACTTTTATACTTTTCTGTATCGTTGTTTTTCCTGGCTATGAAGCCTCGATGTCCATGACGACAATGGAAGACACTATACGGTCTTTGAATACCAAGCTGATCGTCATGGAGAATGAGATAGAAAAGCTCCGTTCAGGACTATCAGAATGTAAAAATAGTATGAACGTTCATCTCAATAAAAGTAAGTAGGTTGGATATTTTATTATTTTAATTTCATCAGAGAAGAAAATCTTTCATAATTATTTTACACAAAAATGGCAGCCTTTGTTGTATTGTAGTATTGCTGGTATCGTGTTTTGGTCGACTATTAGATCTGGTGGGGTTGGGGTGGGGTCTGTTTTCGTTTTCATCATCTACAGTAATAATTCGATTTTAATACCATGGTTTCACCTTTATTTCTCAGGGCTTGCGACAACATTAACAGGCAGAGTAGCTTTTTCGGCCCAGCTGACACACACCATAACAAACCTTGGCAGTGATCAAGCTATTATATTTGACCAAAAAATAACGGACTTTGGTAACAACTATGATAACAGTGACGGGATATTTACCGTGCCGGTGTCTGGTTATTACGTGTTTACATGGACATTTGGTGTCGTAGGTGACAATAACTTAGCAACGGCTCTTGTTGTACACGGGAGGAAAATTAGCAATTCTATGAATGACGGAGCGGATAATGATGGGGGACAAGTAAGCAACACGGTGGTTGTACAGGCAAACAAAAATGACCATGTAATGATACAGACTAGCATGGTATCACAGGGCTATGCTTATAAAACGATTGGAGAGAGGGGTGCCAATACGTTCTCTGGTTGGCTGCTTTTTGAAACATCTTAAACGAATACCATGATTTTTCCTAAGAGATACACCGCCACCGTACATGTATATTCTTATCTTATTACTACTCTTTACTATTGTAAAAGGTCAGTTTTATTAAAATTCAAGTTAAAGCTGACAATAGAAGTTATTTTCAATGAATTATAAAGAATATGTCATAATTTTTACAAATAGAAAAAAGCATTTTAATTTAGATACTGTTACTTCATTTCTTAATCTATCTTTGGGTATTATCATCTCATAAGGATCCTTTCGCCAATCACTTTGCATTTAATAATTTTTTAATTTTATTAAAATTCAAGTTAAAGCTGACAATAGAAGTTATTTTCAATGAATTATAAAGAACATGTCATAATTTTTACAAATGGAAAAAAGCATTTTAATTTTAATCGGCAGCTTATTTCGGCCATCAGCAGCTATACCTCGGTCCTCGTTACGAATATCTCGGCTCCGGAAGCGGAATTTATTTTCAAATATATCATATTTTTTTTTTAAATGTTTATATAACACAAAAAAAAAAAAAAAAAAACGCCAAGAGATATGGTTAAAGTCCTAACCTTTACGTATTTACCGACTAAAAACCAAGGTCAGTATTCCTTCCTTGTCAGATGATATTGATTAACTGTTTGAACGGGGTTGTACATCCCAGTTAAGAATATTTCACTTATTGAGACGTCACCACCTGCAGGTGAAGTGGCAGAAATAGTGCGCTCAGAGCAATTTGCAGGGAGGGTTCTTTAACGTGCCACGCCGGTCGTGATACGGGCATTGGTGCTTAAGGTCTCATCTGAAGTACTGCTTGACTTTCATTTCTAAATACCGAGTGATTGGCAAAAGGATCCTTAAGAGATCATAATACCCAAAGATAGATTAAGAAATGAAGTAACAGTATCTAGTACTCGTCACATCAGTCATTGTTTTGGGATTGTGGTTTGGACATGTGGATTGGCATGTTTGTCTTTTGTATAATGCCCTGGTGTTAACGTGAGGAACGTACCGTAATTCCTCTATTATACGTGATACAACTTCGGTTTACTTGATTGACTTTTAATGATATCTTTATTTCAATACTGTAATGATAATTGATAGGTGATATAGTGCGCCAACCATGACCTGGCCGTTTGACCTTTAATTTGAATATTAGATTTGGTTAATAAACTGTGTGCTTCAGGTAAGGCAGCATGTTTTATTACATTAAACATCCGCCCGGACCCCGGTAAAACTATCACCCATCCTTACATTTCAACTTTATATAACCCCTAATTTTCACAATTGGTATGTTTGAATATTCAAATTAAAGATCAAACGGCCAGGTAAAACTTGATCCACTGTAAATGTGCATCAGTTACATTTTACCCGTGTACTTTAGAACAGATTAATGGTATTTTTCTATCTACATGGTTATTTTTTTTTAAATATTGGCCGAGTTATATTACATTAGTTTGGCCTAGAACGACACAAGTTTTAAACCAACAAAATATTTAAATTCATCTAACAACAAAGCCGAGATTTTTGTCTCAAAAGACGAAGTTATTGGCGATAAAGCATTTTACTATGTGATACACATCATCTGTATTCAGATGCTCGTCTGATAAAAACTGGTTTTATTTGATTTTTAGACTTAATATATAAAAAATTTAACCGTTATGAACTTATCGTTCGGTAAATCAAGGGACTTAACTCGTACTTTATAGGTAAGATGGTGTCTTAATCGAGAGGATAGATATTCACTAGAGCTGTTAACAAGATAAAGATAATTTTCTTTTTTCCTATACATTATATACATGTAAAACTTTTATTTTAACTTATATTAAAATATTTCCGATTTTATTTGATTATTTTTTAACTGTTAATTTTTTAAATTAAATATTGTTTCATAATTATCAAAATATTTCCGATTTTATTTGATTATTTTTTTAACTGTTTGTTAATATTTTTAAATTAAATATTGTTTCATAATTATCAAAAGTTTAACCATAACTGATAAAAATTGACCAACTTGAGTCATACATGCATATGTGTAAGATTAATAAAAAAATAGCTTTCATTTTATGAAGAGTTCTGTATTAAACACAAGAACGCGCGCGTGATATATACCTATATTTATATCGTATGAATAGTATTTTTCTCCGCTTTTAAGATAAATTGAATTAATCAGATAATATATATTCATTCCAATAAGTTAGTTTTTATTCTGTATGTTTCGCGCATATTTTGCGGAAAGCATAACTCAGCTGTCAATCGTTGGTTTTGCCGTTCAGTTAAATTGATGAATGAATTCCTTCATATTGAATCCGGGACTTGATTCAACTTGGACCTAGAAAAATATCCTGATAGCTTATTCGTCGACCCGATAGAAGTGATTGCTCACTATTCCGACTGGAATCAATCAATCAATCAATCAATCAATCAATCACCCCCAACAGACATTTGCACACAAGACACGTGAAGGCAAAACTTCATTCACATGGTTTATTGATCATCAAACATTCATAAATAAATAAATAAATAAATAAATAAATAAATAAATAAATAAATAAATAAATAAATAAATCGTATGACAAGGGGTTATCAGTTTCTCATTCATTATACATATTTCATTATCTAAAATTTTCTTTTTTCAACACATATTATAAAAATAACAATTCTACATAAAGCATTAGTACAATTTAATTGTCAATGAAACACAACAGTCGACGTCAGGGTGCGGGCACATTGAAATATCACCAGCTGGTCACCAAGGTCACGTAAACAATATTACACGTGTGTAATATGATTTTTACTACATGTCTTTATCTTATGGAGTATTGAGAAGATCATATAATAAATGGTTGTGGAGAGTTCCATAAAAGATTAATATTCACACATAAAAAAACTAAAGTGTTGTCCCGCAAGCCATGGGCTACAGTATACGTGGATGTCGGGGGAGTTTAGCTAATTAGTATAGCCTAGCGTACATTTTAATTTACTATACCTTTTGTAAATTTCTCGAAATTTGATTGGTTAATAAGCGTTTGCGTAAATTTAATGTCACTCTCGGATTTCAGAAAATCTGACGTCACAGGGTGACATTACGTGAGCGGTTGACATTATGAAAAATGTCACATGCGCAGAAAAACTGCGTATGCGGTTCTAACGCATTCGTCATCTAAATCAGTAAAACGCTTTTCTAGAGTAATGTTAAATATGATTAATGTTACAAGCGTCTTACAAATTGCTTATTGCTTATCATGATTTTCAATCCAGTATACTTTGGTTGTATAGTATAATAATCATATATTACCGCATGTTTAGTTAACTAATATTCCCAGTAGACGCACGTTTTTCATTTCGATGTTTCAAACTTCTACTATCCAACAGTTGTGTAAGTCACTGTAATAGTTTGTTTACTATACTACTGAATTGAAGAGCATTTGCATATGTTAGTAGTCAACACTTTCGATGGAATAAAACGGTGTAATATTTTTCATATTACACCGGTACCCATGTAGTATCACTTGATTGTGACGTAATCAGTTCTCACGGTTCTGATTGGTTTAAAACGTGAGCAAATATTCCGACGCCATTCATGTACTTCTTTTTTTACAACTTTTACTACGTCAGGCCAAAATGACTGCATTTGATGTTGGGGATACCGTAAAAGTAGACAGAGTAGGAATTGGTATACTAGTAATCAAAGAAAAAATTCCAAACGTGTTTGCTACATTCTATCATGTAATGATATGTAGAATACAACAGTGACATCATTCACGTAGCGGTTGCGCCTAATGACGTCATATGAAAACTGTGTCAGTTTGTAGTTTATTATTAGACATTTGAGGGCTTTCCAATTCTTTGAAAAGTAATTTTAATGGATTCGAAAAAAATATAACATAATTTGAACTTACATACTGATTTTGTCTTTATTATTTTAGGTGATTACTTGACTTTTACTATAACTAAATAGAACTTTATTCTTACTTGCGCAGTTAAATTGGAGGTGATTTGTCTGACCTAGATAGAAATCAGCTGTTTCTATGTGGCATCAAATAACATGTACATGTCATTGTGTCTCGGTATTTTGAGTTATGTGATATATAGAATCTTTGACGCGTGAGGGTTTAATAGGAAACTGATTAAACTCGTTCAATAAATAAATATGCCACTCGCCAAGACTCGTGGCATATTTAATTATTAAACTCGTTTAATAAATTTCATATTAAACCCTCACTCGTCCAAGATCCTCTATATATTTTATTTAGGCAAACAACACTGACCTGTCTGCTTAACCTTTCATTAGGAATTTTCATATTCGGCGATCGACCCAATGCATGGTGGGTAGGATTCGCAGTTAATACGCAAACAATGCATGTTTACCATGATATAGATGAAATAAACATGTGCGTTCCCTATACATAAATATGTCGGTCTATAGTAAATATATAAATTAAAGGTCAAGCGGACAGGTCTTTGTTGTTTGCCTATATTAACAACATGATATTGCTGTTTTGTACACATTATCTGTAACGGGGGATGTCAATTCGATCTTCAAAAGAATATTGAAATTAGTAACTACAACGTTCTGATGGATGCCTGCGACAAAGGCCTGTTAATGTCAAACAACATACATTTGAGAGTTCTCATAATTTATTCAGAGAATCATTCACTCATGGGTATCCATGGGAAGTCATAAAACATTTTCAAGAGTTGTTTTTTCCTGGCGTAGTCCATGACGGTGTTAATGGTAAAGGAGAAACTATTGAAATGTTCCTGATAGCCGAGGTAACTGACAAGCTGGAAATATGTTCATTAATCATTAGACGTTTATTATGAACCAGAGTCCTTTATACGAGCATTACGTCATCAACTAACAACAGATGAACTAAAGAGTCTCTTATCCAATGTATAAATGTAAAAAATACTGTATTTCCATAAATAGTACTAGTGCACATGGTTTTTATTATTTAGTTCTTTTAATTGAAAATGTTTCCATTAATCTATCAATAAAATGGATTTAAAATGCTCTGACCTAACCAAATTATACTTTTAATTAAAAACATTATTGTTCAGTTCTCCTGTATATAGAGAATTTTTGCGAAAATTTTGGAAATACACCAATTGGGCCTCATTCAAAGTTACATCAGGGCATTTAGGGTCAGGTATGTCATTGTTGTTTGGGTATTTTTTTCAGATGCGATCGTCATGAATAATTGTTCCAAGTAAGAAGGTACAGAAGGGATAATTTTGGCATAGTTATATTTGTTGTTTTGTTAAAAAGTTAAAAAAAATTGCTCTATGTACAGAATTAAGTTGACTTTTTCATGAGTGAAAAATATTTTTCCTATTAGGTCAGTTTTTTGTTAAGTTGAGTTTGTTGGAAAATATGACTTTATTCCTGCATTTTCCATGTGCACTGAATTTGCGGAAATACAGTAGTTTACACACAGCTGTAACTAACGGAAGCTCTTTAAATATTGTATTTGTAGTCCTTCATACTGGTGAGAAATAATCATTCTAATTTAAAATGGATATAAACACACTATCTAAGTGTGATTTGGACATAACATCGACAGGGATGTTTTTTTCAACCCGACAAGTACAACATGTTTAGTAATATGGTTATATTTATTAGTTGTTTTCCGCATAACTGTTAATGTGTTATACAAAATGTACGAGGGGAGGTAAAAAAGTTCATAAAACGGGGTATATATTGCCGTAACAAACCATACATTTTATTATTATTTTTCAATATAGTCCCATTTTACCGCAATGCACTTAGCCCACTTTTCTTTCAGACTGTCTATACCTTTGAAATAAAAGTCTTCGGTTTGGTCTTGAAACCATGCCTCTGTGGCAGCCTTAAGTCCATCATCATCAGGAAATCTGATTCCCCGTAAATGGGATTTCAAATTTCTAAATAGGAAATAATCACTGGGTTCCAAATCGGGACTGTAGGGTGGGTGATTAAGTTGTTCGAACTTGCATTCACGAATTGCTGCTTGTGCAATCCTTGACTTGTGCATAGAAGCATTGTAGTGAAGAAGCAATACCCCTCGCCTCAACTTTCTCCTCCTTTTTAATTTAATAGCAGCTTTGAGCTGCTTCATTAGATCAGCAAAGTAAGCCCCATTGATAGAGATTCCAGCAGGTTTATAATTGATTAACAGAACACCCTTAAAATCCCAAAACACAGTGGCCATGACTTTGCCAGCTGGTGGTTAGGTTTTAATTTTTTTTGGTGGGGTTGAGCCAAGGTGCTTCCTTTGCATGGACTCTTTTTTTAATTTCTGGGTCCCAATGATGAATCCATGTTTCAGTATTAGTAACTAAACGTAAATGGAAGCTCCCCGGGTTATCATTATAAATGCCAAGAAGCTCCCGACTTGACTGGAGTCTTTGGAAGCGATCCTGCACATTAAGGTTTCTGGGGACCGATCTTGCGGATACTTTTGACATCCCAAGATGCTCGTGGATAACCGTGTATTCACTTCCATTTGAAATGTCACACTCACTAGCTATGTTATCAATCCTAACTCGACGATCATTCATGATGAGGGTCTCCGCAGACGTGACAATTTCCTTTGTGATGGCATTAGCTGGCCGACCTGACCGTGGGTCATCCTTCAGTGAGGTGCGCTCACGTTTAAATTCAGCTGACCATTTTGCACTGTGGAATAGGTAGGACCATTGTTACCGTACATCTCGGTCGGCCATTCGCCGGTTAATTTCTTTCGCATTTGATCCCTCTACTGTGAGAAACTTTATTACTGCCCTAAACTCAACATTCTGATTTTCCATCATTGCTTGATGGTCACCAACTTTGAATTCTTTTGAGAATTACACAAATACGTTGTGACAAATAAACTTGATATGTTTAAAATGGCAGAATGTTGTGTTATCTAAATACTAGTAAGTAAAGAAAATGCGTGTTACGCTTGGCTGAATACGCTGTTCTATGAACATTCCGACTTCCCCTCGTATATATTGACGATATCATTGCCGTCATCAAAGTATAGTTGGTAAGTTTGACGTCTCTGTATCCAGGATTGTCCTGGATATATTTTACGTCTCATGTTTTCTTGTTCCTTTCACACATCTTTGATTGTACGAGTGGGGATGTAGCTAACAAAGAGGAGTTGCTTACTCTTCCTGAGCACACCTGGGCTCACTTAACTAGTCGAATGTTACGTGTTTAACCTAACTTGTCAGTTTCAAAGTTTTTACTTTGCATCTGGCTTCTGATTAAGACATGGATTAGTATGATTGTTTTTGATTTGAAATAAAAGGCCTGAAAAAACTAAGCATAACAAATATTACATAAACGTTATTATTATTTACTTTTATCCAAGATAAAACATAACCTTTTTAAAATCACGAAGCGGACTTAAGTTAAAAAATCATTCCTTAACTAAGATTTTCATTAACTTATATTTAACAATTTTTTAAAATCACTTTTGAAACTTCCAATAATTATTGGACAAAACTTAATACACACATTTTAAGCCATAGGTGATTTTTAAAATTACACAATAAATTCCAAAATTGTTAAAATATAACAAAAATTATCAAAAATGAACTTTTTCCAGATTTTAGATGGAATAATTGTGAAATTAGAAGGTTTACTGAGTGTAGCATCAAACATGTAATATATGTTAGTACAATATTAATACCAATGTCCAAACCATAACCTCAATGCAAAGTAAAAACTTAAAATAGTTAAACAAGGGAAGTGAGACCGGGTGCTCTTGAATTAAAAGTTAAAAAGTAGTATATGCATGTGTTGTGCGAGTGTGTGGTATTGTCTGCCTTGTAGTAGCTCGCACTCCAGACGACTTTAATGTGCTAGCTCACAAAGTGAAGATGCCACAGACAAGCATAGCACTCAAATATTTGCTTTTAAATTTTGTGATTGGTATGGTTTTTCATGAATAGATGTCATCAAAACTTTTGATAAAATTGAGTAGTGGGTAGAAAACTTTTGAATGTGTGGCACCTTGTGGCACTAGCGAAGTTGACCTCCGTATATGGTAGTTGACCTTTGACGTCAGAGGTCAATTCCGTATTTGGGAAATAGAAAATGTGGCACTTCTTATTAAATATGCATGATGTCATAGGTCAATTACTTATTTGGGAAATAAACAATGGGGGCGCTTCATCATTAATATGCATGAGGTCAAGTGTGACGTGCACGTCCATACCTGCTGCACGTCCATACTTGCCACCTGCTTCTTTGGACATCTGTCACGTTGTGGAAACTTCCATCACCTGCTGCATCCAATGATTGGAAACCTTATTTTGTTAAGCGTGTCTTTTTCATTCTAAGCTCGGAAGTTCTTAGCTGCAAGACGAAATACGATGTTTTATGGACGATTTAGACGAAGGAAATTGATCATCTGTGTGAATTGCTGAAAAATTTACATTTATAAAACAGCTATGGATTTAGGTAAGTCTGTTTATTTTACATATAAACATTAAATAGAAATATGCTTGCAAGAATTTAACTTTTGTGAGAATATACTTGGATGTAGTAAACGCAAAACCTAGAATTATTTTGTAAACATTGTAAATGAATTTATATTTCGCGCCATACGATTATCCCCCTTAAAATTCCATATTATTTTAAAAAGTCTACCTGTATTTGTCAAAAGAACGAGCTACAGTAAATAAAGTTCATTCACGCGTTCAGTGGGACATAACCTTATTATCATGTCAGCGGGGTTAAAGTGCAAAAACACACACACACACTTTAGAATTTAAATTATCAAAAAATATATTAAATTTTAAAGCGTACAATTAATGAATAATTTTGATTTGTGTTGTAGGAAATGAAACTAAGACCATGGCAGTCAGAAGAGATTTGTGTCTTCTAAATATCGGAAATGATCGTTTTGTGGTTGCACAAAGATATAACGACCATATGTTAATACACATTCGTCAATATGGTAAAGGAGAACACGGTTATTATCCTACCAGAAAGGGAATTAAATGTAAAACAATGGAATTTAATACACCAGGTACTGACATTGCATTGACAATTTTGACAAAGAATATGTTTTTAACGGTTATGGAATGGGAGTCACGATCGACTTAGGTAGAAATAAATTGGTAGACATAAGAAAGTGGTTTATCCCGCATGGAAAACAAACTTTGATTCCATCAAAAACGGGTATTGCCCTAACATTTAACCAATGGACTTCTGTAAGACAGAGTGCTGACTATCTGGATAAATATGTATTGAATGATGTCTCAGATTAAAAGACAATGTGTAATTGAGAAGAAAGGCTGCTGTTTTTTGTAAAAAAATATGTGTTATTCAATTTAAAATAACCATTTAAACAATCTGAAATAAAGAAAATAAATTATACTGTTGTTAGTTGTTTTGTTTATTATCCCAATCTTGAATAAAATGTAGCGATAATAATGTACTTTAAAGTAAAAAATCACAAAAAACATCAATGACAAATGTTGAGGTTATAACTTCATGGTGTTTTACGCCACATTAACAAAGGAGGCTACTATTTATTAGAACAAAACTTGTGGTGCTTAGGAATCTTGCTATGATGAGAGGGGTTACGTGTGGATTTTATATGGCTCTGATAATCGAGGTCCTATGTCACTTGATATTGACTTGATTGAAAAAGAACAGCGGTTCTTTTTCTGTATATAATTTTTCAAAAGGTAGACCTAGCATTTACTTGGAAGAATTTGAAGTGACAACATGTCGCACAAATGTACATTATGTAAAAAATCATACGTACGGCCAAATGATTTAAGAAGACACACAAAAGTAATACACAACACATAGGAACAGTTAAACATATTAGAATCCCAGCAGCAGGAGCAGCAGCAGCAATTACCGCAGCCTTACTATGATGATCCTAAGCAGCAGGAGCAGCAGCAGCAATTATCGCAGCCTTACTATGATGATCCTAAGCAGCAGCAGCAATTATCAAGGCCCTACTATGATGATCCAAAGCAGCAGTAGCAGCAATTATCAAGGCCCTACTATGATGATCCTAAGCAGCAGCAGCAGCCTTACTATGATGATCTTAGGCAGCAGCAGGAGCAGCAGTAGCAATTATCAAGGTCCTACTTTGAGGATCCTAAGCAGCAGCAGCAGGAAGAGGAGGAGAAGCAGCAGCAGCAGGAGAAGGAGGAGCAGCAGCAGCATCGGCGGCCTGCCTATCATCTATCGAAACTAAATGAGTTTAAGTTTAAACAATATTTACAGGACCGACATCTTGTGGGAAGACTTATCTCGTGAAAGAAATATTGCAAAGAAAGCTGATTGAACCACAACCTGATCGAATTATTTGGCTTTACAAGAGGTGGCAGCCTTAATATGATGTTATAGAGAGGACCGTACAACCACCCGTCGAATTTATACAAGGCATTCCTATAGATCTTGAAAATTATTAATCCTAAACTCAGAAATTTAATTGTAATAGATGACTTGATGTCCAGTTTAACCAAAGATTCTAGATTTAACGAATTGTTACGGAATGCCACCATAGGAATTTGTCTGTTTAGCCACATCTAAGAATTTATACTTCAGTGAAAACCCAACTCAGAGAAGAAACTGTCATTATTTAGTACTGTTTAAAAACCCCGTTGATAAACAACAGATCATAACGCTAGCCAGGCAAATGTATCCCGGAAAAAAGTCAAATTTTTATGGATAAATTTGATAAAACTACTATGAAAGAGAGAGGCTTTTTATTGGTGGATTTAAAACCGACTACATCGGAAAATAATAGATTCAGAGAAAACATTTTTACAACAGTTGCAAATTTGACTAGTAAAGTGAATGATTTAAAATTAAAAGAAAAAAAGAACAGCTGCTTTTCTAAATCCGCAGTTCCTCTAAATTCAGCAGTGAATAACGCATTTAAAACACCGACCGTTTCTCTAAACTATCAAATACAAGAAAACACTTGAACTGAAAGAATGTCTGAAATAACCAACGGTTGCAACACAGACTGCAGTGATACCAACCTATCAAGAATACGAAAGTATGCCATCTTGCGATGATTGTGGACTCGTGTTTGATAATTTCAGTGATGTTCAGCGACATGTGAAAAATTGGTGCACTGATTCTAGATCCATTAAACGTAAGGCGGAGCAGATAGGAGGACGCCCGAGCAAAATAGCAAAAGTATCCAGTAGTCAAGTGTGGGTTAAACTTATTGGTGGTCAAGTATTCAGAGACAATGCAAAGTACAAGATGCCATGAAATCATATACACAAGACGGTTACTTCTCAAAGTGAAGCTCGTCGAAAGCATGAAGATTATGGTAGCCATTCAGTTTTCTTTAGTTTCAATAGTGACGGAACAGCGGAGTTTTTTTTTATAATTTCGGGCATCCACCCGAGTATTATAGTATGAACTTTATGCAATTCTTAAAAAGAAATGGTTGCTATATACTTTATAATGATAAAGTTCTACAGAGCCATTATAGTAGTGTGTGTAGGCATAATTGTTTATTTTATGTATTGTGTAAAACTAGACATGTATATAACATTATCGATATTTTTACTGAAGACAAAGATATCAATGATCAATTTGTATTTTCAGTGATTTCACGTTATTTTCATAGATGCACCTTGTAAATACTACAGTGTATATGTTATTTTTATGTAATGTATATTTCAAAATCAAGAAAATAAATAAATAAAAAATTAGTTTTAATTTACTTTTTGCGTTTGTTATTTATTACTTCATACGGTCGGAGATTCGAACTCTATATACAAATGATTTGTTCTCTCTATTGACAACCTTTAGATATTTTTGTGATAAAAGTAGATAGGGTTGTTAAAAATAGGATTCACTAAATGCATGAACATGTTAGAAGTAAAATTAACAACAAAATCTTATAAATACTTGCTCTTTATATACATAATCTTATTTTCAATTGATACAACTTCGCAACTAATGATTTCAATTTAGTTTTCCATTTTACTGTTTTCAAACAAGTTTCTTTCCAATCTTTACACAAATATTTTTGGCGATAAAACGTATCTGATTCCGAAACGATATGTCCCGATAATGTTTTTCAAAGTGTCAAAACTTTACTTTAGTCTAAAACTTTCAATGCCGAGTTGAAGAAACGTTCGACTTTGCATTTAAAATCCAGGCAATCATGTTCTTCATAAGAATTGCACTGTCATGCGTAACACAACTCCTTTCCTTTAAGGTTTATTTCTTTTTTCATACGTAAGGCATAAGCTAAATTAAACGTATCTTCCAACTGGTTTAAACTGACTGGATAACGTACAGTTTCCATCCTTATGATCTAAAATATAGGAAAGTATCACTAAATCATCCACTTGCACGTCAATATCGCATATTTCATATCACACAAGGCTTAAAAGTGTCAAAATCTAACATCATACTTTCATTAATTTTCACATTTGATACTTTTTTAAAGATTTCTACACTAACTTTCGGAGATATTTGAACTATTCAAATAGGAACAATTTGGTGAATTTTCCTGATGTTTTTAGTACCTACAGTTTTTCCAAAGTAAAGTTACAGCAAAAAAAACAAATTAAAAATTATTCACTTGATCAAAATAGAATCCTGATCGAGCTAAATCATAACTTTGAGCTTCTGAAAATATAGGTTTCATTGTTTTGATCTTTCTTCAAAGTTCAAATATTCAAAGAATTATAAAATCCAAACCTCTGTTTTATAAATGTAGATTTCCAAATAATTCACACAACTGGCCAATTTCTTTTTCAAAATTCCATTCGTCTAAATCGTCCATGAAAACAAAAATTGTATCTCGTCTTGAAGCTAACATTTGATACAGCAGGTGATGGAAGTTTCCACAACGTGATAGATGTCCAAAGAAGCAGGTGGCAAGTGTGAAAGTGCAGCAAGTATGGACGTGCACGTCACACTTGACCTCATGCATATTAATGATGAATCGCCCCTATTGTCTATTTCCCAAATAAGAAATTGACCTTTGACATCATGGATATTTAATAAGAAGTGCCACATTTTCTATTTCCCAAATCAGGAATTGACCTCTCGTCAAAGGTCAACTCCCATATACGGAATTGACCTCTGACGTCAGAGGTCAACTTTGCTAGTGTCACAAGGTGCCGCACATTTAAAAATTTTCTACCCACTATTAAATTGTTTGAGTGATAAATAATTGTGTATTCAGTGTGTAATCTTTTTTCAAAGGTAACTGTTGAAAACCCAATAGTCCTATCGACAGGGTTAAAATTTATTTTTTGAGTTTTTTTTTAAAATCAAAATTTGTCAATAAATCGGAAAGTAGAAGTTTCACCTCTCAAATGTTGATATGCAATACAGAACAGCTTCGTTCATACAAGTTAATCAAGTGGTTTACAGGCATTCTCAACGAACGGCTTAATACATATATTTGAATACCTGATTATGCCACACTTGCCCATTGCTCTATTTATAAAATACATGTAAAACAACTTAAACATCAATAAATCAGATAAATTTACTTTATACTTGATTTGCTCTAAAAGTGTTGACGATAAGGCAGTTAACAGGTGCACATGGATTCAGAAAATAATTTTATTTGATTTTTAAACATGATATATATATATATATATATATATTATATATATATATATATATATAACCCTAATATTTCAACTTGAGCAACATATGATATCAATAACTACGCCTTGTATATTTTCTTCCGAGTTGTTAGCTGTATTTAAAAGGAGATAGAACTAACATGACGACATGATTCAGCCAACATATTTTATCTTATTTTCTGTTTTGTTACCTTTATATTTTGTGCAGACACAAGTGGGTAAGTATTTCTTATATACAATAAAATCACTCATTAGTAGGGCAAAACTTGAGGATATTCAAATAATATTAAGATGTTGAAAAATACACCTGATAAGGGATGGGGGCTTTTCTACGCCACACCATATTTTTGTTAAACAAAGTTTGCGACATGAACCTACACTGGTATTTATTTTTAAATCAAAAGGAAAAACATGTTAATCCATGTCCTTATTAGGTTAAACACGCGAATTTCCATCAGGGAAGTGAAGCCAGGTGCTTTGGAAGGGTAAGCACATCATGTTTAAGTAGCTTCACTCTCCTCGTGTTTAGTCAATTTATTTTCTCAGTCAGTTATTATCTAAAATACTATGTTGCATATCATTGTCGAATTATTTAAGAAATAACATGCTATTTGAGTGTATTCAAATGGTATTATGAATGAGAGACAGGAATATCATATTGAATCAACTGCGAAGTAATAGCATTCTATTTCAGTGTATTCAATTGGTATTATGAATGAGAGTCAGGATTAGCATATGGAATAAACTGCAAAGTAATAACATTCTATTTCAGTGTATTCACTTGGTATTATGAATGAGAGACAGGAATAGCATATTGAATCAACTGCGAAGTAATAAAATTCTATTTCAGTGTATTCAATTTGATTTATGAATGAGAGTCAGGAATAATGTATGGAACGAACTGCAAAGTAATAACATTCTATTTCAGTGTATCCATTTGGTATTATGAATGAGAGTCAGGAATAACATATTGAATAAACTGCGAAGTAGTCCTGTCGTATCCTGTCTCCCAATCATAATTCCGAATAAATTCACTAAAATAGAATGTTATTTCTTATATTTACAATAATAAAAATATTGTCAGCATGTCAGAAATGTAACATTATCGTTACAGCATTTTTATTTGATTGGAAATTCCGACAAACATACGGGATTGATAGAACAACCTTGTTCCAAATAAGGATAGTTAATAGACTTGAATGCTGACCAATCAAACAATATATGTCGTAAAAGGATGACATTCAGTGACGTAATCGGAAAATTAAACGTTACTTAATCAGAGGTCATGACCCCACACTATATTCATGAGCAATTTAATGCCAGAAGAAACAAATAGGTTTATCTAAAGAAGGTCAGTTCCAATTGTTTACAAATATATGATTATATCGTCAATTGCTTCTGCCACACCAACTCGGGAAAGGAATAGGACTATTATTACAACAACGGTCATAAGAGTAACAATTCGGCGTTTAATTCTAATCATTATATAGTGTACTGATGTTATATGGTTGGTATATTGACATTACAATTTTTATATGGCAGTATTATATAATCACGGGATTTACAACTCAACATTTTTCTTTTCTCTTTAAGTTGTCACAATTCCTTTATTTGCTGTAACACAAGAATACAATATAAACATTATAAATTATAAAATAATAGTACTTTGTATCTATGAATATATTCCATAGAAAAAAGTTTGTGTATGTGTGTGTTCTGTGTGTGTGTGTGTGTGTGTGTGTGTGTGTGTGTGTGTGTGTGTGTGGTAGGTTGTGCTTACGCTTTTGCTTGTTACAGAGTGTGCATGTTTATTGTGTTACAACATAAACTTTGTTATGTTTCTTTTGTAGTTATTGGTGTACTTTAGTTTCCATATTAACGTGTAACAATGAGATAAAAAATGCTTGTTGTATGTATATTTTGACTGACACGCTGACTTTTGTTTAAAAATTTATGTATCCTCTAATCCGGACATTAAATCATAAAATCTAGTAAAATATTTCATATCAAATTTTGGTTCTAATAATAAAAATTCTTATATTTTGTAGTGAATTTAGCATTATATAAACCAACGAACAGTACTCAATTTGGGACACATAGATCATCTTATGTTGTGGATGGCAACTTAGCTCAAGATATTGCAAACTGTGCACATACTATTTTCCATCCAAAACAAACAGTAGCGTGGTGGCAGGTAGATCTAATACACACAACACAGATAATCAACATCACAATATATTACTGGAAAAATACAGGTAAATATATTAAATAATAATTTATTTTTATTTTAAGGTTTGAAATGTAAATAACGAACTGGTCCATTAATTCTATGAAAAATATATAACGATGATCGACATCGGCCAGGCAAAACGTACATATATAAAACTCCTATTTACACGTTTCTATAACAGATTAAAATTTTTGGTATCAAAATGCGCATAAAATGATGATGTTATACACTTATTTGTATTTTTTTTCATTTGTGTGTACGCAACACACGAAAAATACTATAATTACTTTAAAACTACCACACTACACTCTTGTTTTGACTATAATCAGCAGACCAAAGCGGCAATGGCACGGGAATTTTTCACTTCAATGGTTACGCCCCTCTTTATTTGCGCAAATTGTATAACCACGGTGTACACACACCAGATACTTTAAAATACTATATTCTTATTCATATTCTTTATATAGCCATAAGTTACGACTCATTTGCAATCACAAAATTTGAAAAGTATGAACAATAAATAAACAATAATAATGATATCCACATGTGAGGATTTACATAAATAAATATTGCGTTAAATATTGTTAAATGATGTCTATTGAAGATACATATGAAAAGTATATAATAATTAAGTGACATGAGATTTTTTTAGCAACTTTGCTTCCAATAAATACTTAGCTAAATTTCTTAATTGTTTTGAATTTTGAATACTAAAAAGTTGCACTAGCTTGAAAACAGATGGAACAACCCAGTAATATTGCTTTGTATATTGATTACGAATACTTAAATAATAAAGACAAATTAAAACAAAGTGATAAACATCTTCAATTTCATTTGATTGACAATAAAACACCCTGCTGATTCTTTCTACATTATTAAACATACCCTTTTCAATTAATAATGTATGTGATGATAATATACATTTACACAGTATTTTTGGCATTTATATGACAAAGGTTTACGTAAATAAAAATGTAAATAGAACCTTTCAACTAAATGCCTATACATGTCACACTTTGAAGAATTATTAAAAAATGAAAAAGAAGCTTGTAAAAAGTTACCCTTTATAACACTGGTAAAGATGCCTAAAATAATGTGTATCAAAAACAGACTGTTGTAACCATATATAATTGAACCCATGTCTATATAATCAATTTATAACCTGTACAAGCAAGTAATATCTACCGTCACTATCTATTTTGTCATACATATCATTATATAAACCTTTCAAGACACAATTATCCGTATTTAATCAAAAACAAACATACTAATCCATGTCCGAATCACAATCAGCAAAGTAAAAACTCTGGAACTGACAAGTAAGGTTAGACACGTGAACTTCCACCAGGGAAGTGAGGCCGGGTGCTCCGGAAGGGTAAGCACCTTCTGTTTAGCTAGCTACAGCCGCCACGTGTGTAATCAAAATTGTGTGAAAGGAACATGGAACTATAAGATGTCAAACATAAAAGTTTTAACCAATATTTTAAAATGCGAATATACCTGTACAGTTGTAAAGGAAAACGAGCTCATTGAAAATAAACCATCTCGGGTAAAACACACGCAGTTGTTAATTATAAATGATGAAAAAAGACGCGAAAATATTTTTCTAAAATGTTTTTGTGTACCATGATTTTTTAAGTACAATAGTACAGAAACATACAAAAATACATACACATTTAATGGTTATAAATGGACTATGTTTACAAAAATGCATGATGTCTCTGCATCTAAAATTATACTGTGTATATTTGACGTCCCAAAGTTTCATGTTACTTTCATTTCCACATTTGATTACACGCATGCAAGTTCAAGTTTTGTCGTAATTAAATGCTACATTATGTGTTTGTCATTTTCTTTTAAATATGTTCCTAATTATCATTTCCTTGTCCATCCATGATTTTGATGACATTGATAGATGATATCAATGGATTATTTTAAATTTACATTACACTGTTAGAGATTACTTTATAGCCGTTCGCAGATTAAATGGGTTTCAAATTACTGTTGGAATGGATAACATATGGCAGGATGGACAGTCATGTTACAGTGATACAGAACCAGGGTATCCACCAGATATCACGACTATAGATATATGTACAGGACCTGGTAGATATGTTACGATATTTAATTATCAATATGACACTGCAGATAACGCATATGGACCAATATTACAACTTTGTGAAGTTCAAGTTTTTGGTAAGTAATAATTATTTTCCTAATGTGATATTTTAAGAAATTATAGTAAAATAAATATTTCTCGAACATTTATTAATACTTTAGATATTAATAATGTTGATTTGTTCAGTTATACACCGTAACAGCCCAGTAGGCATGTAGATATGGAAATAGTCTGCATGTATTATATGTTACATCTGAGTATGTCATACTTCAGACGACCTTATGTAAATCATATGTATCAATAAGAGTCACTGGACACACACAAGACCCATAAACGCAGGCATGACTAGAGGATTAACGGGATTGAACTCAGTCCGGGACCCTAAGTCAAAGGTTGTTGGAACACCTCGATGAAAAACAGACATACACCACTCACCACACAGACCACTAGTAACAACTACCTCCAGGAACTACAGTGAATAAAGCAGAAAAACCAGTATTTAGTCTTTCCAGTTCATCTCTATCACAGCCTTATTACATATCACTAATGGTCAAAACGGCAATGTTGGAACTTTGTGAAGTTCAAGTATTTGGTAGAACTTATTACATGAATGAAAAAAGATTAGATCACCTAATGTTGTTCTAAGTAAAGGCTTCATCATTATGCCTGTTAACTGTAAAATAAAACTGATTTACACAATTTCAAATATATATTTTTCTGTTAAATATCGGGGTTTTCGATCCACGTATGTTTTAGCAATAACAAACAGAAACACGGAAAGAAATATGAAACATCTGCGTGTTTAATTTATGATGGATAAAACGTAAACTTTGAATGAGCTGATGCAGTCATACCTCGATGACAGCATTCAAAGTGAAATTCAATCCTTATGTTTACATTTTTAACCACAAAAAGGTATTATTAATTTTCCAAATGTCGATGTATTAATGTGGTTCAAAACACTTAAAGCGAGATAACTCTTATTGTAAAACTATAAACAGAACATATGGGGCGCCGTTTTACTATTTATTCACTATTTAGTGATATCCATAAATCATTTATGGATATCAATAATTCGATTTATTGATATCCATTAATATTTAATGATATCAATAAATATTTATTGATATCAATAATTCGATTTATTGATATCTATAATTCGATTTTTGGATATCAATAAATCGAATTAGTGATATCTATAATTCGATTTATGGATATCAATAATTCATTTGCATTTATGGATATCAATAATTCATTTGCATTTATGGATATCACTAATTCAATTTATTGATATCACTAATTCATTTATTGATATCAATAAATCGAATTATGGTTATCACTAATTCAATTTATTGATATCCAAAAATAAGGACGAATTAGTGATATCAATAAATCGATTTATGGATATCAATACATCGGAAAACTTAAATAATTTCTCCCTCTCCGCAGCGCCATAATGGGGAGAATTCGTTATTTTCAAGAATATTGCAAATATTTCTTGATATCCATAAATCGAATTTGTGATATCAATAATTCGATTTATGGATATCAATAAATGAATTATTGATATCCATAAATTGAATTATTGATATCAAAAAATAAGGACGAATTAGTGATATTAATAAATCGATTTATGGATATCAAAAAATCGAATTATGGATATCCAAAAATCGAATTATTGATATCACTAAATAGTGATTAAATAGTAAAACGGCGCCCCATAAGAACAGCCATCATTGCTTGGAGATAAAAAAAATATAGTTAAATATAAAATTCCGTAAAACCCTTTTGAAAATTAAATACTATTTCTCCTTTTTTCACTAAACAATAATCTGTTTGGTAAGATATTACTATGTATCTACTTATTTAGTCACATAACAAACAGTTGTTCATAATTTAAATGTTTTTTGTCGGACTCGCTAATAGTGTCTACCAATTTGTGAACAGGCTGGCCTACTTAATTAGGTCATAAACATTTTTGGAAAGTCAGCCAACTGCCGAAATAAAAAGACAATAAATATTGGTTTTATTATTGTTTTTACTATCAAATTATTTTTAAAATTGGTGCAGTATGACAAATTTCTATATTTGTTACTGGTCGTAAAGAGCGTCCTTGTAGTCGCCGGATACATTTATGAATGAACCCCTAGAAAATTATGAATGAATAAGTAGTTCCTTGAAATGGACAATGATGTGCATTCCTCTGCCATTCGCTATACATCACAGAGCGCGTGACGCACTGCTGTCATCGTAAAATTAACGCAATGGATCCATAGAGATTCATATAAGGCAATGTATTTCTAATCTAAACATATATGTATGTATCTGTTAAATATCAGGGTTTTCTTTCTTTCCACGTGTGTGTTAGCAATAACAAACAGAAACACGGAAAGAAATACGATACAATAGGACGTTTCTGGATTACTTGATATCCTGTCCGGTTCTGTATTTTATAATACACTTCCGGGAATAAATTTTATGCATACCTACTTCCGGTTTTTGTTGTCAAGGACGCATAATTGTAAATACCGGGAAATTTGGTTGATTGTCAATATGTAGAGGGCAAAGTATTGATGTGCGGTACCGGGAGGCAATTCCGATGGAAGGAACGCCCCAGAAAATATCGTTTCATGGAGGATATGAATTTTTTACTGTTTACAAGTAAGAAATGCACACTGAGAAAAAAGAGGAAATGGCTAAATGTCATTAGACACCCTCTCGACTACGATCCAAAACCCTGGCACAGGGTGTGAAGTCGGCATTTGATTTTAACTATTCCCATGGAGTAATTACGGTGATGATACACCGACCAGGGCCGCCACTTCAATTTTCAACAGAAACCGCCAGGAGCCCAAATTCATGGATGATGGGTACGTCATGCCATTGTTGTAAGATCAACTTAAATTTATCAACAAAGTTCAAATTAAACTTTTAAGTAAGCCATATTAGACAATTACAAGTCTCTTTACTTCCGGAACTTAGAGTTGACGAAATGCCATGATCAAATGATAATTTGCAGAAAGCTTGCGAAATCGTGTATACACGGAAGTGAACCGGAAGTACGGATGCCTAAAAATTTGACCACGTGATTCGATATTATACTACACAAAATGGGATTCCGGACTATCCCGGAAACGGCCTATTAGTATGAAACATCTGCATGTTTAATTATATGATGGATGATACATGTACTTAAGACGACTAAATGACGTTACGTGGGTAAAGAGAGATAGACAACAACGAATGCAATGTATGCTTTAATCAATGAAGTATTTATACTTGTATATAAACATTAAAAAGGGTTTCACTTGGAAATATCTGACCACGAGATCGGAATGTCCTTATCATCGATCTGAAACGAGTAATTTATATACGAATTATTACATGCAGATATATTAGATCACATAATAATATTCTCAGTAAAGGCGTCATCATTACGCCTGTAAATTGTAAAATGATATTTTAATACAACAATCTGATTTGCACAATTAACGAAATATGATACCATTAGTATGAAACATCTGCATGTTTAATTATATTATAGGTGATTTTTTGACGACTAAATGGCGTTACTGAGATAAAGACAGAATGATAACAACAAATCAAATGTATGCTTTAATCAATGAAGTATTTATACTTATATATAAACATTAAAAACAGTTTCACTTGGAAATATCTGATCACGAGATTGGAATTTCTCGCACATGAGAAACGAAAATCCTCCGTTTTTACCACTGTGAGATTTTTTTGTCTCACCCTAACGATGAGATCTAGATCTCAACCAACAATTTCCCAACGTCACAATCATTTACACCTGCTTAATTGATGGCGTCATAATTATTTTACGTGAGGACGTCAACAAAATTGATAACGTCGTTTTTAGAAGGCACCGATGGTGGCCTGAAAACTGAACGTTTGAAGCAGTTTTTGTTTACAAATCATGTTTTAATGCTGCAAATGTGTGAGAAAAAAATCCACTACACCGGTACATGTGTAAGACAGAGATATCTCAAACTCGCTAAAGCTCGTTCCGGACAGGAAACGATATATCCTCGCTTGAGATATCCCTGTCTTGCACTGTTACCAGTGTAAGATCTTTTATTCTTCACATATCTGCTCATATGAGATAGGGTTTTTTGCCATGAGACATACGCGTATTTCACTTGACCACGTGACCCTAAATGACGTCATAATCAAAATACAATTACATGATGACAATATATGGGGAACGTGACGTCATTGAACGTGAAAATGACACTAAAGTCTTCACAATTTAGACATTTTGAGTGCGGTTTTAACTTTTATTCTTGTATTTTAGAATGAATAACGTTGTTTTATAGTTTATACACCTCCAAAATCAGGTACATTCTTTTCGGTGGTCATATTCATTTTCAAGTATAACGTTGAGAAACAAAGTTAGATTTTTCCAAATATGGCGTCGATGTCTATGTAAATCGTATTTGCCAAATATCGGCATTAAAATTGAAGAAAAAATAGTTTATCCATGTAGGTTAAGGAAGTCTCTGACTGAAATGTTCAACCCCTCGGTTGAGATTTCCCTGTCCTACATGGATACTCATAATGGATTCTTTTATTCTTCCATACCTGATCATGTGCGATAGGGGTATTTTTTATGTGAGAAAAAGACGTATGTCAAAAGACAATCACATAACGTCATTCTGTTGAAAATATGACGTAATTTTGCCCAAAAATTGCAACCGAGTCTTCACAATTCAGAATTTTTTAATGCATTGCAAAATTTAATTCTGGAAATTATACATTTTGTTTTCTACTGTATACCTTTTGGTTAGAGGCAACACTGATATGTATAACAAACTATATAGGCATGGAGTAAACGGAACTTATCAGTAAATACAAAAGCAATCATTTCGAACGATTCTTAAGTAAACACGGTATGACAAATACTTCAGTTTTTTAATCATTATAACTGTCTAGTGGTCTTCACGATTTTTTTCATCGTACATTGTGTTACAAGTTAATTATTGGCATCTTTCCTATTTTCTTACTTTCCTCTACAGGAAGTAGCCTGACCGTTTTGTTGTGTGGAAGTTACTCGAACAGAAGTAGAATTATAAACATAATTAACAAATACATTTGCCCAGACATGACGTTATCATAATGTGTCTTTAGTTATTTTCACCGACTTGTTTCAATTCTGTTACATCAAAAAGAAGTTTTCACTTAGAAATGAAATACAAGATCAGCTGTTTTCATGGTTTATCATATTAATTTTGCTTCGAAAAAAAACAATAAAGATTTACGTTTGAATGAATGATGACCCAGATAATTTGCGTTGTCATCATACAGTAAAACTTGAATCGGAAAGCCCCGTGTGTCATTTTGTAACACTTATTCAGAAAATCTGTCTTATACTTAAAGCGGTGTATTTTTTATGAATTACATATGTAGGCTGCACACCAAACAAGTATGGTCCAGAATGTAAATTGGATTGTCACTGTACGCAGAAAGGTTGTTACCGTGGAGATGGAAGGTGTTTTGTGCCAGGATGTGAAACTGGATGGCATGGAACTAGTTGTAATAAAGGTAAGTATTCCATTAAACACTTGCTGATTGTCTTTACAGCTACATCCATTATAAAATCGTTTGTACTTTAAGTTTTAGTGTGTGTGTGTGTGTGTGTGTGTGTGTGTGTGGTGTGTGTGTGTGTGTGTGTGTGTCAAAAAGAGAGAGAAACAAAGAGAAAGAGAGACACACTCATGTCTATCTATACATCCTTGTTGAACTACTTATGTAGTATTATCAATATTTTGTAATTTATTATTATATCTTTTTTGCGTTTAGCTGTCAACCGCTAAAATAATGACTTAAGTAAATTCATATATCAAAATACGAAGAGCAAAACAAATTAGTATTTAATATAAACTTGATATTATCTGCAAATCAGGAGGCCTTTCCTGGTGTCGTAAAATAAATTATTTTTTCTTTCGTGTTACTTTGATAGAATTAGAAATTATTTACATAATCGTCAAAACAACATCTACTTTTTACACCACTGGCGATTGTCACTCGTGTAAAACAAACTAACTCGTGTATAAGGTCAATGCAACGTAGATTAGTAAACAGAGTGCCGGGTAATATTTGAACTTGCTTTTCAATAATAGGTGATCTCTACGAAGAGGTGACCTTTTAATAGACATTGATAATGAACCACATACATTTCAACACATGCAAAGTAAAACTTAACATATTAACTACAAAAAGTGAGTGACTCTCCTCCAGGAAAGTGAGTGAGTAAATGTTTGATCTACAGTATCAATTATATTTAATGACTACTAGTTTATAATTGTCATTTATGATCTGTTCGTTTTGTTACAATTTTAACAAATATACTTATATTTATTAAGTGTGTGATGGGAACACATTTGGATTAGGCTGCGCTTCCACGTGTAACTGTCGAGAAGGATCATGTAGTCACACAACAGGTGTTTGTTACAAACAAGGATGTCAAGCTGGATGGAAGGGACTTACCTGTAGTACACGTATGTGAATATCTTGACAAATTCAATTTTTATTAAATATTTTATTTATTATTCATTGTGTGCTTTTCTGTTTAGTTGGTTTACATGTTATTCTATTTTGTGTTTTTGATGGCGATAGGACAGATCATTTCAATCATGTTACAGTTGTTTGAAACTTAATAATTTATTAAAATATAGTCAGATATATTGTACACATTGCAAAAATATCTAATAGCTTTATTTAAACATTTTATTTTCACATTTTGAAGTGGTTTCAAAGTTCAACATCACCTTTTTATTCCCTTTTTATTCTCTATGCTTATTGGGTATGTTGAAAAACTGTGCCTCATAGCTCGCTGATTTGTTTATTCTTATGAAACAAAATGTTAGGAATTTCTTTACTAATGCTATTTTGTCATCAGTAGTAATATAGTATCTTGTTTATAGTTAATTGACATTGTTCTTGTTTGCTCACGTGTTTAATCTTATTTGTCGTTTTCAATGTTAATACTTTGTTTCTGAATTGAGATTCGGACATTGAATATTTTTGTTTTTGTTTAAGTTGTCAATCGAGATCTATACACTCTGCATAATTGTAATGCACAGGGAATTTCCCGAGCGAAATATGGTTTAAAACTGTTATTGTAGAGGTAGGAATTTCTTTATTAATTATAATTTGTCATCAGTAGTAATACAGTATCTTGTTTGTTAATTGGCATTATTCTAACATTTATACATATGTTTGAATAAAACGTCATAAGTCAATTATTTTTATTTATATCTATCTTTGAAGCATGTGATACAAGCCAAAACAAGTTTGGTCGTGACTGTAACTACACATGCCACTGCCTACAAGGATCATGTAATAGAACAAATGGAGTTTGTGATATACCAGGATGTAATGCTGGTTGGGAGGGACCATCTTGCAGCACACGTATGTTAATATAAAACAGTTATTTTATTTTTGTGGTTTTAGTTTTTCTAATTTTTTAATATATGTAGATATATGCTAATGTGTTATACATTTACCAATTCTCATTGTAGACAGTTTTTACATTAGTTGTCACCGTTTGAGATGGAGATTATAAGTTAATACAATATATTTTGTAAACCAATGATCGCAAATTGCGCATCCTTGCTCGCTGGTTATTTTAATTATTATTAATTTGAAACAAATTCGTGATTTCTTAAATGTGTAGAACTTATTTATATGACTTAATTGCTTTTAACAATCTTAAATTTGAAGAATATATAAATTTAAGCTACCCTATTAAATAGAAAATACGACTAAGTCTCCAGGTACTTCCACCTATTGAATTTAAACCTTGACTGTGACACCAAAGATGGAGGGTATATTTTAATAGTCAGTTCTTGTACCCTTCAAAAGCACTAGCCTCACTTCTCTGGTAGCAGTTTATATTGTTCACTTTAATTACAAGTTTTCAATATGGATTGTGATTTGGACATGGACTGCCTTGCTTGTTATTTTACTTTGAATCTTTATACTTTAATACATTGAACCTCTACTGAAAATTTGAAGTATTTCATGGTTATCCCATGTTAAATAAATATAGATTTTTCTGTTCCAAAGTTTTAACTTTGCTTCTGGATTGCGATTCGGACATGGATAGGTATGGGGGTTTTATACTAGTTTTGTTATTTAAATTATGAGTTCTTTAATTTCATTGATTTCAGCATGTAAAACGGACAATTTTGGAGAAGACTGCAAATTTACTTGTCATTGTTTAACTGGATCATGTCCTCATGATACTGGGAAATGTAATGGTGATTGTAAACCTGGATGGATAACTGAGACGTGTAGTCAACGTATGTGAATTTTTAATCCATACATGCCATTTGCTAAAATCGAAACTGTCAATTTTCATATATTCTTCTTATTTTTTTAACATATTCTTAGTTTGATAATTATTTAATATCGTTGTCCCAAGAGGTAATACATTGCATAGTCAGACAAACTTCTTTAAAATTCCTCAAAATACTAAGCTATGCTTCATCATTTGGAGAAATGTCTTAGATTTGTTGAGTAAACTGTGGTAAATATATATCACTCTTTAACAAGCTATTAATAAATGTTTTAATTAAAAATAATAGTTAATTGTTTAAAATTTGATATCAACATAGCAAATATGATTTTAATTTTTAATGTGTATAGCTTTCCTTTTTATAAAAATTGCAATTATCATAGAAATAGAATAATTCCGTTCTGACATGCAGGTTGTGATTTGATAAACATTAAAATGGTGATGTATTCAGAATAGAATGATTCAGTTCATTTAGGATCTTTTAAACATGCAGTATATGCACAACACCAAGGGACGCAAAACAAAAATACCTTTCATTGAATGAGGTTGACTATTATTGGAAATATGAATTCACTTCTAATTATTGAAATTCCAATACATTTACACCATTATTTAAAATTTTCAGCTTGTGTTGATAACACATTTGGAGAACGTTGTCACACGGCATGTCACTGTAATCAAGGAACCTGTAACAATACAGATGGACGATGTTTTACAAAAGGTTGTAAATCTGGATGGAAAGGAAATAGCTGTTCAACATGTTAGTAATATCAAACTTAGCAAACACTCAAACGTCATAGGAAAAATAACTTTATGATTTATACTGTTTTATCAGATAATTTGGATAGATTGTTGATAAATTGTTAACAATAGATTTCAAAATTGCCTGTGTGAAATTTTTAAAATTAATATTTCAAACGTATACAAGGAGGATTTTTTGTCCGTTATATTTTTGTGTATAGGTAAATCGTGTTATTGAATCCAGCACGTGCTATCTTTTGACGTCTTTTAATCATTGAGTCACAATTTCCGGAAAGTCCACGTTCTTTTCTCGATTGAAATCTAGTTTGCAAATGTTTTGCTTCTATGTAAAGTGTTTAAGTGGTCGGTCAAATGTTTATTTTTATATCGTATATTAATCACTTAAATTTATAATCAGACAAAATAAAAAATTGTGTTTTACTTCAATAACAGCATGTTCAGAGAACAAATTTGGAACAGATTGTAAGGAAACTTGTCATTGCTTGAACGGAACTTGTGATCGATTTCATGGAACATGTTCCATACCTGGATGTGAACCCGGCTACCAAAGTAGAAGCTGTAACAAACGTACGTAAAGTCGATAACTTTTTTCCAGGTTACGTGAATTGAATCAAAAACAGACAGACCTATTTATCTCCAAATCATGATAAAAAACAAAGTAAAAACTTTAGAAAAGAGCTTAAATTCAAATATGAAAAATGAGACTAGATGCTTCGGAATGAAGGGTAAGCACACCTGTTTATGTAGCTAGCTGCACCCGCCCATTGTGTAATCAAACTTTAGAGTACAAGGAACTATGTAACGTGCTAATTTTGAATAAAGAGACAACAAACTTATCAACAAAATTATTCGTGACGACAGTCATATCACGTTTTAAACGTTATGTTTATAATTGGCATAGCTCTTAAAATAATTATTATGCTAACTTAATTGATGATATGACACTTGATAAGTCATTAAACCATTTCTACGTAGTCTGAAACCAAAGATATGATACTTTTATGTTTTAACTACGTCACCAATTTATGTCGTAAATTCGTGGTATTTGTGAAGTTTGTCTTTTTAACCTTGATAACAGGTACGAAGTCAGAGCTAACTTGATTCTTGTTAAGCATCGGTTGGTCTATGGTCACCTATAGGATAATTATGAAGGGATGCAATACTTAGTAGACCATGACAGAGAGGCTTTGTAATGAATTCGACCGGTTTGAGTAAATTATCAGTAATACGTATATAAACTGTGAAGATCTATCTAAATAAAGCGGTAATAATTTAGATTTACAAATTTTCAAATCGGTACATGTCCGTCAGTCATCATGTCTTTTTTACTAATGGTTAAAATTCGTCGTGGTTAAGACTGTCCACTAGATCCACGAAATTTGATCTCCAACGAAAGTTAATGGTTTTACAGTATTCAATATTAAACTGTTCTGTTCAGTATATACTAGTTTGTTTGATTTGGTTGTTTGAATGTCTAAACAATTACAATATATTCTTCTGATTACAAAAACATGTTTACTGGTGATATATTTGCTCTATGTAATATCTACTTCGCTTTTTTCAGGATGTAACAAAGGTTACTTTGGAAGTAATTGTTCTTCTCAGTGTTACTGCAAAAGAGATACATGTCATCACATAACCGGGAAATGCAGTGATTTCATGTGTAAAGATGGATGGAAGGGAAACACTTGCTCGGAGAGTAATGATATATGTTTTATTCGCACCGTTGTAATAGAAATCCAGTAAATGTTTGCTTAGCTACAAATTCATTTTGTGCTTTATTTATATTAATTTAGTTTTGGGTGACTAGTATCTTGTATTGAAGACATTTTATTCCATTGCTAAAACATCAATATGAATTACAATATTAAACTTTTAATCAAATTAGTGATAAGAAAATTCTTGATTTATTTTTTGGTCACACTTTGTAAAGGTATTTTTTTTATTTTTTTTTATTTTACAATGCAGTAAGGGATACAAACATTTCTACAAAAGAACAGATAATCAATTACATCCGGGAAAAATAAAAAACAATCATACTAATTCATGTCCAAAACGATCTTAAGCATTATCTCAAATGTATTTGTATTTCTCTGTATTTACAGAATGTGAAAATGGTACATATGGTTATAGTTGTACAAGTGAATGTCATTGTTTAGTTGGTACCTGTCACAATGAGAATGGACAATGTGATGTATCTGGCTGTAAAGATGGATGGACAGGCAGCACATGTAGTGACAAAATACAGCAAGGTTACTATATCTTTACATGAGATGTTTTGATTTTGTCTAGGACTCATATTCTAACATGACCTGCGTGTTCCTTCATATGAAACATAAAGAGAGCCAGCCGTAGTATAACAAAAGATATACCCATCGCTGTTCCGTTTAATGACGTAGTCCCTTGGTTATCTTATGGCATCATGGTATGTGTCGCAAATAATGGTTATGACGTAATGTTCATTCAATAAACCATTTATTGCAATGGAGGTAGTCTCAACAGCCAAATTGTTTCAATGGACCTTTTTGCCAATAGATAGTAAAATATACTTCCGAAGAAAAAGTTAGCAAAGTTTAGTTCGATCCTTTTTTATCTTAGTCATATTAGAATTCAAATGACCAACACTTTTCCGTGGTATATCATTGAATAATACGCAGGCCGTTGTTTATATGCGGCGAATATATCACTCGGTGTTTATTTCATAAACAACCTGATTAGATTTTTGTTTTTGTCTCTGTTACGTCAAATTCGCCATTCTTTAATGGTAGTTTATTTGATACTTATTCAATTTTCCGATTGTTTCTATACATAAACTAATGTTTTCTATATTTTACACAGATTCTTTAAAATAGGTTAAGGTATTATTAATTATTAATGAGAACAATTATGTTTTATTTGCCTGTCTGACAAATGCAGTATATTCTTTCCTTTTGATACTTTTAAATACACTTGATTCAGTTTTCGGGATGAAGCCCACATATTATATTATCATATTTTAATTGATTCTTTTGTTTTAGAAATGAACACAATAATTGGAGTATCGGTTGGTGGTTTATGTTTTATTTTGATAGCAGTGTTAATAACCATTTATATATGTCGGAGGAGACGGTAATATATATGTATATTATTATTTTGTTCTTTTTTATTTTATCTTACGAAGACAATAGGTTATTGCAAACCTAGTGCTTAAACATTTTATGGCCGCCATCACAATATTGTTGATAAGTATTATGTCTTTTAAATACCAATTTTGATTACACACGTCGTGGGTATAGCTAGCTAAATTGGTGTTTACCTTTCCGGAACACCCGGCCCTATTTCTCAGTTGAAAATTGTGTATAACCTAATTTCTCAGTTTAAAAGTTTCTCGTTTGCTTTGGCTTTGTAGTTTGGCATGGATAGGTTGATTTGTTTTAGTAAAACATATACAATGAAATATATCTTATCAATCCAAATATACAAACATACACCAGATTAAAAAGTTAGCAATTTAAAACAAAAAACTTATATTTGATTACTTATATATCATTTATGTTTGTATGCTAAGATATATATAATGCCTTGTACTAAAACATAAAGTTACTAATGATAATTGTGAATTTTAGAAGTGCAAATGGTAAAAAGAATGTAAATGAACCACAAGCCAAACCAGATGATGAACTCGATCATGTCTATCAAGAGCTTGATTCTCATGAACAAACAGGTATTATATCAAGAACATAAAAATTCTATTACACATTTCCCAGTCGACAAAACATTGTATTGCCAAGTTACCATTGTCCAAAAGAATTACCTGCATTCTAAGCGTTAAATTCCTGAAAAAATAAGCTGTGTATACTACATGTAGTTCAAACATGTCTTACGTTGATTTGGTGAAATACATTCTAGTCCTTTTGTTTTCCTCTGTCACCATATTTGGATTTCATCAAGTTTCGACTGAGCACTACTGATAATTCATTCCAAAACGGCCATCAAGTGCTGCAAAATTAAAACGGGTATAGTAATAATTAAATATATTATATCTATGTAATAAAACCATATCATATTTTGTTTATTTAGGCCTTGGTAAAGTTTTCATTAATATATAATTGTACCCAAATTTGCAATGCCTAATATGGACATGTCCTGCTCATCTGGCGCCCTGAGTATCAAAACCGATTAAAGTGAGAAACATTGTAACGTAAATAACGCAACATATTATGTACAAAATATCAACTTGGTATATCCAGTACAAGAAATAATAAATGGAAAAAAACAATTATATAATACAAAAAGAAAATTGACGTTAACCTTCCCGGCAATGTACTAGAATATATTGTTTGTCGTTTTAAGATGGTATGTTTTATTTGTTTTTACTCTATAATGGATTGTTAGTGCTTGGGTAACTGATGCAATCAAATAATAGTTTGATGTCTCTCTGTCCAGGATTGCCCTTGATATATTTGACGTCCCATTGTTCCATCTTCCTTTCACACAATTGTGATTTATTACACATGCGGATGTATCTAGCTACATAGGAGTTACTTACCCTTCCGAAGCACCCGGTCACACTGGTGGAAGTTCACTTGTCTAACTTGTCAGTTCCAAAGTTTTTACTTTGCTTCAGGATTATGATTCGGACATGGATTAGTTTGTTTGCTTTTAATTACATATCGTACCAGTTTTAATTTTACAGTATTAGGCGGCCGTTTCGGAATACAATTTTTCATCAGTAGTGCTTGGACAAAAATTATAAAACGAAAAATTAAATGACATGGAAATAGGGGACGTCAAATATATCCAGGGTAATTTTGGATACAGACACATCATACTTATTGACGCAGTATGAAAGACTTAATTGACCTAATAGATGAACAATCAACTAAATCAAAATGATGACATTTTGTCTGACATATTATATCAGTAATATCATCAGTAGTGCCTGAACAAAAATTATGAAATCAAAATCTTATCAAGGGATTGACAAAACATGCAAAGGACGAACATATTCAACTAGATTTAGTAAAGTAAATATTTTAATGAGGCAGATTTTATATTATAGATTTTGATTGTCATTTTTAGAAAACCCTTTAAATTTTGTTATTCGATATGCAAAAGTTCAGGAGATAGAAATGATTCTGTTAAAATCCTTTGGTAGTAAACATCAAGGTAGTAGGATTTTTTATTAGAAAATGTCTTTATTTGATTTGCATGTGGACTGGTATTTGTTTTTTATTTTATTTTTAAATTTATTCTAGACTATAAAAGCTTACACATAAGTTTATTTTAATATGTGTATATTTTTATATTTTTAAAAGCCGGGGATTATTCAGTAATTAAAACGGATCGCATCGAAGAGACATCATATGTTAACAGTGTTTTTAGTACAACCGTTCTTAGACTGGAAAATATCAGAGATGATATCGCTAAAATGATTAAGAATGGAATTCTTCAAAAACAGTACAAGGTAAAACAACTAACGTAAATTATTTATTTCAATTTTTTCTTTACTTATAGATTTTAATCTTGATATGGATTGATCTGTTTGTTTTTATATACAAATATATAATAGAGGAGTTTAACATTGTTTATTACGCATGCGCAAGGCCCGTGACCTTACGAGATTGGACGCGATTGAACGTGATTTGCAATCGAGGGGGCAGTCGTAATAAAGGTCTAAGGCTGGTAACGCTTTTAAATGGTTAAACATTGCCGTAAATGGGATATATTTACATTCATTCATGAATAAATATATATTTTATGTGACAAAACTTTTTCTTACTAATAAATGTATACATGTATTTTCTTTCAGTCAAATATGTTAATTTTTTAATATTTTAGAAATTGAAACTATCAAGAATAAAAAAAAAACAGTTAAAATTAAGAGATGATAAAAATGAATAAACCAAATTAAAAAAGTATAATTAATATATTTTGTTTAGCATTTTAAACTTTAAAAATAAAATAAAATGGTTATGTTTGCTATAAGGACAAACATATGATACTAATAATAGGCAGTCTATAGCTAGATACATACAAGTTTGTGAAAGAACTTTATCAGTTGTTCTTTTCTTGAAATAGTATCAAAACTTATAAAGTTTACGCCGATGTGGGAGAACATTAAATAGATATATTATGTATACATGTATGTAATTGCCTTTGACAGAATTACATTTAACTAATTTTAATTAATTAAACGAGCCCAAAATTATGATGTACTTATGGCGATTACAATTACATTTTATTCTTTCCCTTACCCAATATTTGCTCCAAGAAATATGATGCTCCTCATATCTACATGTTAAATTACTGTTTGTTAAAAAGTTTCTCATTGATGAATTGTTTATCCCGTAATGTATTACCAAGATGATGGTGTTGAAGTCTTAATCTGTTAATTAGTATCCGTAATTCACATACCTCCGCACACCTGTCAACATTACCGGATGACTCAATACATGACACGTACCGACAAACGACAAACAGACTGACAAAGGAACCCTTTTATGGTCAGCATCGATCGATAACATGAAGAATGTACAAGTATCGTTTTTATCAATTACACAAACTTCATCAAACTTATTCAATATACAAGATAATATCAAACTTATAAACTGATAAATGAAATGTATGAATGTTAGAGAATATTGCAAAAGTATTTAGAATGTGAATAAAAAAATTAAAATAAACTTTAACATTAAATATCTGTATGGTTTCAATAATTTTATCCGTTTTTTTTTTGGTTGTCATATTTTTTTTATTTTGATTTCATAAAAAAATTGCATATGAAATGGTAAACAATCCATTACTTTTTAGAAAAAATCCCTATTTATTTCAAACGTTTTAACTAAAGTAACCAACCATTCCCTTATAAAGTTACTTTCTAATATAAAATTTAAAATAAATAAATAACTAAATAAATAAATAAATAAATTGATAGACATGACGAGTTTTTTTCACTGTGTGTCAATGAAAAAAATAAAAAAAAAGTAAAAAAAAAAAATGAATAAATAAAAATAAAAAATAAAATAAAGATTTAAAATATTTAAAGTGTATATTGATGCGGCATTCAAGGTCATGTTTCAAAATTTATTTATTTATTTATTTATTTATTTATTTAAATACTATAATGCAACCTTGCATCAATCATTATTCAATTACATTGTTGGTATTATTGGGTCAAGATTACTTTTCAGTCTTATTTATTTATTTATTTATTTATTTTCAGACGAAACACATTAAGAAAATAAAATATAATGTAGATACATTTATATGTATCACATATACTAAGTTTCATACTAGCACATGTATACATGTAGGTAATAGGGGAATGCCCCCTGGCTTGCAGATGGTACACTTTCTTACTTCTAACCATAGAGAGTAATCAAGGGAGATAAAATTGTTAAACTCCCGTATTGTATTCCGATACAGTCGTTTTGTGCTGTAAAAATTAATGTTTAATACGAGCGTTGTATATTTGCTGGAATATTGCGCAGGCTCAACAGGATTTTCAAAAAGGTTTTATGGCAGCCATCACATTATTGTTGATAAGTACTAAGTCTCTGTGTTCGAGACTACTCTGGATATATTTGACGTTTCAAAGTTCCATTTTCCTTTCACTCTTAATTCGGTTTGGATTACACATGTGTGGATGTATCTATCTAAACGGGTGGGTGCATACAATTCTGGAGCACCCGGACTCGCGTCCTTGGTGAAAGTTCAATAGTTTAACCGTATTTCTAAGTTTCAACAGTTTTACTTTGGTTTGGGATTCTAAAATTTACACGGATTAGAACGTTTATCTTTCATCATTTGTTTATACTTTATGTCAACATTGATTGGTTTGAATACGGTTTATCAAATGCTTCAAAACTTGACAAAATGCGGCTCAAGAATGACACCTAACTGTCACATACAATATTCCTAATCAGTCATAGATTGAATCTTAAATTCTAAACTTTGAATGTATTAAATACTTTAATGTGTGTTGTTGTCTCAAACAGTTTTGGCTCTTAAATTGTTGTTCTCTTTTATCTATGTAGAATATCCCATGTGGACCATTGCATCCTCAAACAGCTGGCAACCTAACGAAGAATAAAAAGAAAAATAGAAACCCAAATGTCATTCCTTGTACGTATACAGCAATCTATTATCAAACTCAATCGATGTCGATGGGTTATGAATGTATCTTCATTGCCAGTGTTCTGTGTACATCTACGGGATCTTTTTCAATTTAATTTCATTGAATAATGTCACTAATAATGTCATAATATCGGTTATTTCTAAACACGTTGTTACTTTGTTCTTTATTTATATAAACTCGTCATAACGCTGTAAGTCCATTCTGGGCAAGTTAAGCTAACGAAGTATCATCGTCTGCATCAACTAAATCAGCAACAGCAGGTCGAACTTCAGGGTCAACAGTAAATCCGGCATGTCTGTAACAGTTGATAATTGTTGATTGCTTACGCATATTCAGGCTTGTTTAACAGAGTCAACGAGTCTTTAACTTTTAGAGGTAGCTCTAATTTTAAATCAATGGCTCTTATGTAGCGCATAACGTTTTCTATAGAAGACTAAAGTCGTGGTTAATGCCTTGGTCCATTGGTTGTGTTTTTTTGGTGTTTTGCGTCAAAAATGCTAAACATGTCGACCTTCGGGCTTTAATGCTTTGATGTGAGGGCGGTTGTCTGAAATTTGTGCAATATTATTCATCGGCAAATTTTTCACCTTTCATTAAAAATATTGGGACAGAAACAGAAATATCTTCGTCTCTCGCAATTTTGAATTTCGTATTTTTGGACCTAATTTGAAGTACCATTCTTTAATAGGATCTTTCTTATTCAATCAGGTTGATAGAGTGCAAGCAGCAATTTGATATTTTTTTGCTTCAAAAAAAGGTTTCATACTTTGGTTCTATGCTCCTTGTATCGAGATTTCTTTTTCCCCTTTCTGGCTGTTGTGATGCTGATCCAGCTTTTCTCTTGGACAATCTGTTTTAGAGTAATCTTGTCGACAACGGCAAAACCGGCATGGAAATTACGCTTGCAGAACACAGATTAAAAACTCTGTCGTTTCAATAACATTATACATCTCGGCTTGTATTACTGATAGATCAGTACAGCTGTGAGTACCACGTTTGTCGTTAAAATTAGCTTTGATAAATCAATTTAGAATCCCATGTTTTCGCCAGCGGCACAAAACGCGGCTTGTACACGGTTACACTTAATCGTCTATCACGGAGTACTCTTCCTTTAATTAACACTAATTAACAAGAATCAGAACTGTATTTAGCAGAACTATGGACCTAACATTACGAGTTATCGGGGGTAATCTGAGTTATCGAAGTTCTATTTATTATATTATATAGTTCTAAAACCGATCGAGAAAAAATAATGATCTCGAGTTAACCGTGGTATTCGAGATATCAATGGTTTTCGAAGTTCTACTGTACATGACTGTATCGTTTAATTTCATATTTATTATCCTCTATTGTATAAAACTATTCACTTTTTTTCACGTTTTGTATTTTTCTCTCTTTATTTAAATGCTATATAATATGAACTTTATATATTTGATCTTCTTGTTAGATGACAATTCAAGGGTAATACTTAATACTCAGGAAGACAAGATGCTGATATTACATAAATGCAAGCTACATAAAAGTAAGTAATTACATTTTATTGAAATGTTATGATAAAAAAGTTTATTCATTGCAGCTTATAACTTATTTCTGAAATACAAAAAGGAATAAAAAAATATGTTTTTGTCATACCTTTAAGATCGATATAATCAAGACTTCTGGTAAGGTATTTCTAGATAATTTTAATTATTGAATTTTTATTAAACCATGTGAATCAAATTGATAATTTACAGTTTAAATCAAATAAAAAAACCAGACCAATCCATGACCAAACAAAAATCCAAAAACAAATCAAAATTTGGAAACTGGAAAAATTAATTGATATACGTTGACTTGCACTAGGAAAGTGGCGCCATGTGCCCCTGAAGGATTATCATCTTCTTAGCTAGCTTCATCTGCCACATGTAAAACCGAAATTCAGAATAAAAGGAACAAGGGCGTTTTAGGTGTCATATATATCCATTGTAATTTTAGATACACTATATTTGTCCGTAATGCGGACCAATAAAAGTTTTAGTATCTTGATAAACCTGGGCTTGCAATTTCCCTGCGTCAACAAATTATATGCAAGCAGCTTGCTTTGTTGTATAACATATTTAATTAGACAGAGTGCAAACAAATAGAAAATAACATCATAAAATCCTTCAAAAGGAAGACAATACAAGAAGCTGTCGATAATAAAACAACCTACTTAAGATATCATTATCAATATAATTATATTACATTGTATAATAAAAACATCAATACAATTTAAATTTAAAATATATAAGATGTAATTGTTATTCATTACAATGTGTGTAACAATGTCACTAAAATATTCGGTTTCTAAGATATTTATGCATTTAAATGTCGCATTAAAACATTAATTTACAAAGAAAAGAAACGCTAATCACGATAAAATAAATTCAACCTGTATTTCAATCTTCCCAGGGTCTGACAAAAGATTCAATGTATATTGCAACACAAGGTAAGTTAAAGATTTAGTCAATTATATAATCACATTGATGATGTCTGACATCTGTTTCTTTCATGTTAGTTAAAAAACGACATCTTTGAACTATTCACAAATCGTAGTATTGATAAACTTAGGTTTACGTGTTACCATAGCCTATTGGCTATGAAACAAATGAACCGGAAGCAGGCATATTACTGCATAGACAACTTGTTTATGATATAGCTTCAAATATTGCCTTATGTGGGTATTATCAGATGTAGTCCAAACATGAAGTAAAACTTGAATAATTAGTCGAACCTGTGATTATAAGATACTAGATGAGGTTTCAGAATATTTTCAGAATAATAATTATTAACGGTAAGAATGTCATTTAATATATACGTATGTGGACTTAATTTCTAATAGTACAAAACTATATATCTGTTTTTAATTATCTACAGGAAACATAGATTTCTTTAAACATTCGGATATTTTACTGTTTATTCATATTCTTACTTTTGACATAACAACAACTTTATGAGGGCTCGTATGTGAAATACTTTTTAAGGTAAAAGACAACCATTATGTAACAAAATGATACCTATTTGAATTGGTAGCTTAAAAATTTATCGAGTCGTTTAAAATATATTCTTCACCAAGTAAAAAGTACAAAAAAATGTATTTGTTAAACTGCACTTTCTGGATGTTACTTAATAACAGAGTACATAAATATGTAAGATAGTGTGAAGAAAGGTTTGTGCTAGGGACTTATTACTATTTGTGTTAAAAACATTGAAGGGCCCATGAAAAATACAGTTGAAGACTTTTGGAGAATGGTATGGCAGACCAAATCTAGCGTGATTGTCATGCTTAATAATGCTACAGAGGACAAACAGGTATTCTCAATATTGTAATTATTAGTATTACTTGCCAAAGCCAATGTCACATTGCATTTCAGAACTTAAAATGCCCTAGGGTAAAAATATCATTTAACGTTGTAACGTTGATCAATAAAAAATTAATGGAACCGCATGTCCATCTACATTAATCAAACGTTTTCAATGCTAGACTTTATACATCAAACGCTGTTTCGATAGACAAAAGTTACATGTTAATTTTTAGACAGTTTATGTCTTTATATAACCCTATATCAAAACATCCATTGAATCATTTATAAAAAGTAAGAATTGATTTCTGATATTTGCGTTTGATTCTATATTTACAGCTCATTATTAATCTGATTGAAAAATTTAATAATTGTTTATGTATGTTTAACTGTCAAATTACTCCAACAAAATTCAAATATTAATTATTGTAGGATGCATGTTTTCATATTGGCCGATATCTTCAAGTGTATCAAGCTTTCTTGAATATGAAATTGTTCTTCTTGAAGAACAGACGAAATCAGAGTTTATAACCAGAAAACTTAAAGTTGAAAACACTAAGGTAACTCAAAAATTTATTATTATTATTAATTTAAAAATTAAAAATGTAACAATTATTATTATTAGGCCAGTAATTGTATGATGGGGACATATTGATAAAAAAAAGAAAAAGCATATAACACTCCTCAATCACATTTTATCATATGACGTAGTGTATTGCGAATGCTAAATATGAAAACAATAAACTGACTCATTTTTTACAAAATAAAATTTGAGATACATTTTTGATAAGTTTTCTCATTCTATATTGTTTAATTTCTAGTTGAACGTTATAGCATTAACGAGACTTAATTACTCTTACAGACCAAACGGCCCCACATACCTAGCTAAAAATTTGATTTTGGGTTGTGATTTAAACATGTGTTGCTATGTATGTTTTTATTTTATTATTTTCATAATGAGTTTGAACGAATGTGACATGTGCAGAAATTTAACAAGAAATAAATGACTAAATTTTGGGTTCCGATCTTATGCAAAAAATGTCCCTCTTAATATATTTAACACGCAAACTGTACTATCCCCTTGCATCTTGAGTTTTAGAGACTGGGTACAAAAAACCCAATCATTCATTGGTGTAATAATATCTATTTTAAGACAGGTGAAGTTCGTAAAATCTGGCATCTCCAATTTACTTCATGGCCAAGACAAGGAGTTCCAATTCCTTATCAATTGTTATTACTTCATCGCAAATATTCTGAAATACATTCTAAAACGATTCTGGACCAGCAATAATACATTGCAGGTATATTGTATGTTTTAATTTGATAATGTTTTTATTTCTAATTTATATGTATTGTCTTTTGGAATGCCTCACGTTTTTTGTATGTTTATATTGTCTGGACTATAATGATACAAACATAATACAACTTATCAGTAAATATTGTTATTTATTGTACCTAAAATGCTTTTTATGTTTTTGTCAAATTTTATAGAATAACTGTACGTTATTTGAAGTATTGATGACTGTGATATATAACTTTACGATTTGAAAATACCCGAACCAAATATGATGTACTAAAAAAAGAAGTAAAACTAAGATAACAATTGAGGAAAAACATAATGAATCGTGCGTTATTACCAATCCCAAAATGACTTAAAGTATTTAATGATAATTAAAATTTAAAACAAAAATACATGTGGTATTTTTGCGTTTGAAGAATTAATGGATTCTTTTTTTTTGTAAATATGATCCTATCAAGTTAATGGAAATAATTTAAAAACACGCAAATTTTGAATGTCAAAAAGTCATAATTTTGATTTTTTTTACAGTGATGGTACCGATAGGACGGGAGTTTTTATTGCTTTAGATGCATTATCCCAGTGTTGCTACATAAATGAAGCGATTGACATATGTATGTTTGTTACAGAAATGAGAAAACATCGCATCAATATGGTTGCAACAGAGGTAAATGACTAGTATTATATAAATTATACATACTCGATATCCGATTGTTTCAGTTGCATTTTATCTTGTCGAATATTTATATACATCACATATAAAAAGAATTAACTCTATTTTTAGTACAAAAGCGCTCTGTAAAACAATCTCCTATCGTGTGATGGGGAAAGTAGTGACCTTGATCAGTTTTATAGCTTTTGGTTACATAACTGGAAATAATCCGAACAAATACTTAGTACATTATTTAGAATAATTTTAGTTTTTCCAAATGGTGTTATAAATAATATGAACTGTTAAGCGGATAAAGATGATGTAACATTGACTTTTACCTGGGGTAATATTTTTCGTTGTCTTCCAGTTATTTAACTTTTTATCCACTTTAAAGTTCATGATTGTATTTTATCTATTATTGTTTAGGAAAGCTATATTCTTGTTTACAAGCTGTTATTAGAAGATTTACAATTTGAAAGAACCCATATCATAACACATGATTTTCTTACAACAATTCAGGAAGGAGGTAACAGGATAGACCGTGAATACGAGGTTAGGGTATTATAAGTTTTTGATTATCATTTGATGAATTATAGTTAGCTGGAAATGACTTGCTTACTTTGGAAACGTTTCTAACATTAAAAGTACATAACAATACACGTGTGAACAACACAATATTAAGAAACCAAGAGTAAAAGAGAACGCATGAAGAAAATGTACGATAATGCTTGTTGTATATTTCAAAGGGGAATGTTGAAAACGAAGGAAGTATGCTCTTGCAACTAAGCAAAAAATATGTTTTTGAGCGCCTAAACTCAACAAATTGATGAAATGCTTTACAGAAGCATTTCTTTAAATAAAACTTAAATACGTCTTTTATTGTAGATGCTTGTGAACAATCTTCCAGAATATGATAATATATTTTATAAAGAATCAATGTTGAAGAAAAATAAGGTCAAAAATAGGAATCAGTGTATTCTACCAGGTTTGAACTTATATCTCTAATAATTATTTTTGTTTTAAATTTAGATCGGCAGATTTTTTTTTTATATTTTCGTATTGCAACAGCTTGTTGTAATAAATTTTGAATATTATTTCGAAGGTGTAGTTGAATTGTTCAGTTTAAATAGCAAACTAATTGGAGCTTAAATAGGAGTGGGATATTTGCACTATTAACATGAGCTTTACAATAATCAGAATTATGAACCATGTCATTAAACCAATTAATGTCGTCCGAAATCGCCAAAGTTAAAACGAGGCGTAATGGGATCACTGCTCATAAAACAGCCATACAGGTACCGAAAACCGAAACGATTATAATTATAATGAAAATTCACAGTTATATGAGTATGACGTATGATGTTGAGTTCGCACGTTACCATGGATTATGAATTTGAATGTTTTGTGTATTAAGCAGTAACAGTTTATAAAGCTTCAGATTTTACCCTTTTCAAAATATTTTTTAATAATGGAATTCGAAATGAATATATGTCTTTTAAGCTTATCAAGTTTAAATGTCATATAGTAGAAGGGTGACTTTTTAATAGTAATGCGTGTACTATTTTGACGAATAAAAGTCAAATGTTTGTTGAACAGATATATCTAAAAGTTAACTTGATCTAACCTCTATATTTAAGTGGACACATACAGACTGGTACTAAACAAAGCGGAAGGATCTCAGTACATCAACGCTGTGACAATACCGGTAAGGAGATATTTACTAAAAATTATGTACAGAATAGCAAGCATACAGATAAATAGGAATTTTGATAAATACATATAATATATGGGAATTAATTCTCATTGTTAAAATTTTAATTAATTGTAAGCACAGCAAAGGAGACTAAGTGGCAAAAATATTTTTTCTTTGAAGTCAGTCTATATGAGTGTGAGCATGCCATAACTTTTGCCATTTTTCAAAACAATCAATATGGTTTAGCATAATTACTCATATGAAGTACCTCATTATATTTTTGTTATATAAAGTTTGTCCAGGTGTGAATTTTCTTGATCCAATCATGCAGATGAACGGTAAATCTTTAGCCAACATTCATTTGTAATTTGGGGCCCAAATGGTTATATGATATACCTATTTTCTGTCACAAAGTGATATTTTTTCTATATACAAAAGTAAACTAACAAATTGATTAAAATATACTTTTTACTTAAACGTCTGAAAAATGAATAAATATGCCATGTTACTTTTTTCCAACCAGTTCTTTATCAAAACGTGATTTACAATATTTCATGTCAAAATAGTCTTTATGTACAGTAACAGTTTGGCGGGTGTAACTAGCTAAACAGGAGGTGCTTACCATTCCGGAGCATCCGGCTTCACTTCCCTGGTGGAAGTTCACGTGTCTAACCTAACTTGTCAGTTCCAAAGTTTTTACTTTGCTTCTGGATTGTGATTCGGAAATGGATTAGAAAGTTTGTTTTTGATTTGAAAGATAGATACAGTTTGGAAAATGTGTTAAAACATTTGCCTAAGTACTAAACATAACTATATATTTTAACGACATTTCCTCGCATTGCATAGAATTCGATTAATATAAATTCAGTGTAGTCGTTGCGTTACATTGTTTTTCCATATTTCAATCGCATGTGACTATTTAAGTATATATTTATGTAGTCTTGCAGAATATCCAAACAATTCTTGGTCACACAAATACCTATGTCCAACACAGTGGTAGATCTATGGAAGATGATACTTCAATATAATTCTTGCACAATCGTTAACTTAGAAGATGCACCTAGTTTTGAAAAGGTAAATATCTAAAATATGTATTAATTTGTTTTTACATCTATATATTTAGAGTAAACACACTTATGTTCGAAATAAGAACCTTTTTCCCAATACCATTGAAAATGATGTAGCAAAAGTGATACTGCTTATGGAGAAGAACGTAAAAACGAGGAGGAATTAGAATATTGATAATGCAACATGGTAACCCATGGTAATATCCGAAATCTGATGCCATCAAGTCAGGCGATGATTTATTTGGAGACTCTCAAAATTAATGATTGGTAACGAACAATAATTGAGATAAACAGTACACATTGTTAGGCCACACCAATCTCCGCAAATGTTTATGTATATAGCCACCCAGCATTACCAGTCAGTTTGTGAGAGGTTATTAATTCTGAATATTGTGTAGATTACTTCAATTATAAGTACAGGTCCAACAAGAAAGTTTGGAAACCCCCTTCTATAACCTTTGCAAAAAGCAATGTTTATGGTCTTAGTACTTGGTGTTTTGTTAACTTATATTCGTTGAAAGACTATTTTTATATACTACCTAGAATGTTATTTAAATGGCATAATTGAAAAAAGTTTCAGTTTTAGTTTTTAGTGGACAGTGAGTGATAAAAAAATGAAAACATTTGGGAAAAATCTCATTTCTTCAAATATGGAGTTATTAAATAGAAATACCGGAAACGACTTTAAACGCTTAGTTCAAAGTGATTATTAAGCACTTTCTAAGTAAAATATGTCATTTTATCTGTTTAAATTCCTTTTGTATTGAACATACTAAAATATTTAGAAATAAGGTAAAATTGAATTTTTGGTTAGTGTATTTAACTATCATTAATTTTTCGCATAACGTCCATTTCCTACTGCAAAAAAATGTTTTATAGTATAATTTGACTTAGAAAAAAGCATTTTTACTTATGTTGTGGAACAGATGCTTTGTTCTCATTGTTTAAAATCATTTTTGCCAAAGGACACCCGTTTTTGTGTCTGGAATATATATAAAGGGAGATGACAGAGTCTTTTGCCATTTTATTGTGTTCAAATTACATCGATTAGATCTAGTGGTATGTCACAAGTAACAAACTATTCAACAAATAATTGATGAAGCATGTCAAAAATTGTTATAACGAACAAATTTGTGGCTAGCTATGAATCACTTTTATAGGGTGCCCAAACTTGCTTCTTGGACCTGTATAGTATCTTATAAAAAAATTATACTTCCTACATAAAAGCCATTTTAGGAATCATACACATGACAGTAATTGACAAGTTTTGCAATAATTATAATGTACTCTTTACTGCATACTCGTTTGAATAAATACTGTGGCGGGGAAATTTTTGCGTTGGTAAAATTTTCGCGCTAAAGAAATTACCGCAAAATTATATAGACGCCAAATGTCTACCATACTAAGGTTAATGTATCACATATATACAATATACACCCACTTATATTGGTAACGAAAAAATAACACCCACGCGAAATGCTAGATTTCAGAAATCGCGAAATTTTAACCCCGCGAAAATAATCCCCTTTACAGTAAAGGACGCCCATTACAACGTAAAGGCAATGACACACGTAGCGGTTGTAATTTGCTAAACAACAGGCGGTTATCCATCCGGCCTGTCAAGTCTCTCTTCCTTAGTGAAAATCCAAGTGTTTCAGTTAATTTGGCAGTTTCAAAGTTTTCACTTTGCTTTGGAATTGTAACTCGGCATGGATTGGTATATTTTTGGTATATTTATATTTTTTGATTTACTGTAAAATTTGTGTTCTCAAATAGGATTTGATTTGGCATCCTACAGATGACAACAAACTGGTTCTTGGTACTTTGACGCTTACAAAATCATCAGAGTCGATGACTACACAAGGAACAAAAGCAATCGGTCTAAAAATTTTGGATAAGGTATGACGCTTTTAGATATTGAATAGTTGTGTTTGTGTCTTCATACTATTGCTGAAAAGTATGTCTCTTCTGTATCCATAATTATCTAGAATAAATTTGACGTACCATATCTTTGTCTCTTTCATTCTCAATTTTTATTACCGACGTGTCTATGCTTCTTGGGCACCCGGTCTATGGTTTTTACTTTGCTTAAACATTTTTGAATTGGGCATGGATTGATTTGTTTGCTTTATTGACAGATTGGACAATCTTCAGCCAACAATGAACCTTATAGAAATTAAATGACGACTGTAGCTGATTTAACAGGAGGTACTTACTATTTCGGAGCACCCGTTCGTCTTAACTTGTCTGGTGGACATTGACGTGTTTAACATTGCTTGCCAAGTTAAAAGTTATACTTTGCTTTGGGATTTGAGTTTTTGACATGAATTGGTATGCTTGTTTTTACTTAAATAATGGACACTCTAAATCGCACGATGAACCTTACATAGGCTGAAAATACGTGATTTATTTCGACTGCATGAATATTGTTTACATAAAGGTATCGAATAAACGCACAATGAACCTTACATAGGCTGAAAATATGTGATTTATTTCGATTCCATTAATATTGTTTATATAAAGGTATCGAATAAACGCACAATTAACCTTACATAGGCTGAAATTACTAGTACGTGATTTATTTCAATTCCATTAATATTGTTTATATATAGGTATCAAATAAACGCACAATGAACCTTACATAGGTTGAAAATACGTGATTTATTTCGATTCCATTAATATTGTTTATATAAAGGTATCGAATAAACACACAATTAACCTTAAATAGGCTGAAAATATGTGATTTATTTCGATTCCATTTATATTGTTTATATAAAGGTATCGAATAAACGCACAATGAACCTTACATAGGCTGAAAATACGTGATTTATTTCGATTCCATTAATATTGTTTATATAAAGGTATCGAATAAATGCACAATGAACCTTAAATAGGCTGAAAATATGTGATTTATTTCGATTCCATTAATATTGTTTATATAAAGGTATCGAATAAGTCTTTTGTAATTTTCCTGAACAAGCTTATTGTAAGTTGAATATAAAATTAGAATATAATATTTTGGAATATGTAATTACAATTAATTATGAAGTGTGCTTTATTATTGCTTAAAAATTATGTATTAAATTCATAGTGGTTTCTGGTTTTTTCCTTTGTGTTTAACTTAATTTTTCGTCTTTCAAATTTTAACTTTGCTTTGAAATTTGTGATGTGGGAATGAATTGGTATCTTTGATTTTGTATTGAAATAATGGAAACTCTGAAATGTACAATTGACCATAAAGTTTTGTTACAATGATTAAAATTTTACTTTTATCCGGCTATATAGTGTTTTTGTTAATATTATTATTATATCATAAGGTGTCAAGTAACTGTCTACCTAGAGAAGCGTATTGTAAGTTGAAATTTAAAATTGGAATCACTCAATACCATTTCTGAAAATGTAATTAAATCTCACAAATCGTGTCGAATTGTCGTTTAAAAGTTATGTGCTAAATATTTAATGGTTAATGTTTTTGTTGTAATTCAATCAAATGTTACAATAATGTATATTAAGGAAACCAACAATGACAAATTGGTAAAGTTATACCGATATTTGAATTGGAGACCAGCTATTGCAACACCTTCACCACAAACTTCCTTCCTTGACTTCATACGTTTGGTTCTCAGTTGGAATAAGTCCATCAATAATGGTCCAATAACAGTAATATGTTCGTAAGTATATTATTCTTTGTTCGCATTTGAAGACAGATCTTGTAACTTTACATAAAATTTAGAACTTTTCTATAATATTTTGCACTCCATATTGCTTCAATAAGACTACATTTACTACTGCCACTGTTAATACAACAACAATCAATCATCTTAAATAATTAAAATGCACCGCTAACATATATTTTAAAAAAGTAGATTTAGCCAAAATATTCAATGATGACACATCACTCAAAATTGTGGAGGCCCACTGTCTATATTTTGTAGTCATTTATCATTATCAAATCTTTATTTTTTTAAAATTGTATTTCATTTAAACTGTACGCTTATTCAGTTTTATTTGAATTATACGTCCTTGGTAGATTACTTGCTTCAAAAATGTAACATTAGGTTTGATCGAAGGTCGAGTTTGAATAATCAAAGACTTGATACGGATGTTAGTTATTGAGATGGAAATGAACCCACACTGTTATAAAAATATTGTACTTGCAATCAGTCTGACTTCCCTAGTGGAAGTTCACGTATTTAAATTCATTGACCAGTTTCAAAGTTTTAACTTTGTTCTTGGTTTGTGGTTTTGATAAGGATTGGTATGTTTGTTTTTAATTACAAATAATTTGTTTCTTATAAAATACTGACTACTCGGCACTTAACGGGGACGTTATAGTCACTAATTATTCTCTAATTAATTTAATAATTTAATATTTTAATCAATATTTTAATTATGCGTTTAGGGACGGAGCAAAGTGTTGCGGTTTATTTTGTTTGGTGTATAGTATAATAGAAAATCTAAGCTACAGTGATGACATTGATATTTTCCAAATAGCAAGACTACAGCAAATCAGACGACCGCAATTTTTCTCTTCGGTAAGTTAATCATGCTATTTTGAGTTTAAATTTTCTAGCGCCCATTCTATTATTATTGCATTTTGTTAGAAGAGAAATTGAATTAACCATTGAACTGTCGAGAAATGGCGTTTATAGTTCTATAACTGCCATTGCCGTGCAAAGCAAACTGAATAATGCGCGTTAGTGCATTAATAATAAAATTGACAATGACAAAATATGCTGAAAATAACCAATTAACATGATTGAAAGTTGTCATTGAAAACATGTTCCTATTATTTATTGCTAAACTCAATAACTCTTTTAAGACTTGCAAAGTCTTGTCACGAAAGTGGAGTACACTTTGTTCCACATTGAAGAACACATCACTGATTTCAAATGAACATCCCTAATCAAAGAGGAGATTATCCATTGATCAATACTTTTGTGTCACGTACTACTACAATTTTTCTGATCCAGAATATGTGAAATCGTTTAACATGGACCAGTATTTCTAATTTTGATTGTTTCCGGGGTGTCCAAATTTCTTGGTTATTAGAAATGCCATTCTGTGTGCTTGTAAATTCGTGGTAATAGTGTTATGTATCAACTATTTCATTAACAAGCAAATATGTATAAGTGTATACTCTTACTAATCTTTTTTTACATTTTATAGCACTAGAACGTCATTTTGCAATAAACTTTCATGAAAATTATTTTATAGTAATTTACATATAGACAGAATAACATTTTGTACATTTTCGTTTCAGGAGCAGTACAACTTCTGTTATAACATTGTACAGGAATATTTGGAAAAGATTCAACTGTATAACGATATTGAATAAAGATTGTACAAATCCTTATACTGTACACAAGAACAATAAAGAAAAGATTATAGGCGATAATATCGTAGATCTAGATCTGTATCCGTTTTGTTACACAAAGTACACCAACCGTCTAGCTTTCTATCAAAAACTATTTCCATAGTATCAGTGATCTAGTTTTATAAACAAATGCGATTTGCCTTTAAATTACGTTTGCAGGCGGAGGCTGCAGGTGTTTTTCAGAACAGCGAAATTTACGACGTCATTGTTTTTTATGAATACGTAATTTTATTGTTTTGGGTCTAAAGTCCCTTTTCTCATGGAACGGTTCATATGTAATTTGCTGAGACATTTTCATCAATGGAATAGCATGCTACTGTGTTCATTCTGAACGAGCTTTTTGTATATGTAAATATTTTAGAAGTGTTATTTTGTAAATTGTGCATATATATTATGTTATTTTATGCAAAGACTGAACACTCAAATATTTTTATATTCAACACTAATATTACTGCTCTCGCATAATTGCTTTGTAGCATAGCGTATAAAATATATAAATCAAAGAGTTAATCAATTATCTGTATACATTTGTGTTACGATTTTCTTTTTAAAACATTTTATGGATATTTTTATCGCGTTATAGTTAGTGCTAATACACAATTATTTTGCTATTTTACATGTTTACTTGTAGTGTATTCAACACTTTGAGGTTGAGTATGGCATTTTAAACGTTGGACGGTTTATAAATAAGTTAATAAATTGTTGACTCGGGAGAATTGCAAGGCTTATAAAGGCCTTCAAATAGTTTTATGATTTATGACCATCATCATAATATTGTTAAAAAGTACGATGTTTCTTTATCAAAAATTGATTATCATGGATATATGTAACGTCCCATAATTCCATGTTCCTTTGTTCCTTTCATTCTCAATTTCCATTTCACACGTGGTTTGTGTAGCTACCTAAAGAGGAGTTTACCCTTCTAGCGCACCCGGTTTCAATTCCCTGGTGAATGTCAACGTGTTTTAATCCAATTCGCAAGTTTAAAAGTTTTTACTTTGCTTTGGGTTTGTGATTTAAACATGAATAGAATGAATAGATATATTTGTAGTTAATTATTACGTATCACAAGGTCACAACAATTTCAAACTAAATTTGTCTCTTAAAAACAATTCAAACTAAAATAATTAAATTCAGATTTGTTGATACCACAAAACACAATACAAAACAATGGATACTACGTGACCAGTGTTTTTCTTTTATACCCCAATAAAAGAAAATTTGCAGGTGAGCCCCGCCCATTTTCGGAACTGTACCACGTGCGCAACGGAATTATTTTTACACTTTGTTTTTATAATTTATTCAATACACATCTCAGACACTACAGTAGATCTCGCGAACGCGTTGTTTATTCCTTTTTTCTGTTGTTACTTTATAAGCAAATTTGGCTTAGAAAATGTAGCAGCTACATCAGACAAATGATTGTATGTCACTAATGTTGTCCTGTATAACCACACTTTTCAAAATTATCTATCAAAAATTGAATTAGATGTTCGTTCATGTTTTCTGTTAGACTGTTCAACGGCTGTCCGGTACAAAGCTAAGACTGTGAAATCATATCAATTTTCGTTCGATGTCGGAAATATCAAAATATGCTGGTTGCAGTATTCTACAAAATACATATCTCACTGTCTTCGATTGATGCCGTCATGGAATTCCGTCACATTATGTTCGTGAGCAGTCATCGAAATCAGTTCTGTAATTTATGTTCAATGTACAACCGGTACCGTTCTACTCAACTGAAATGCAATATCAGTCAAACGTCGGCAGACTCAATCGTTACTCGATCGTTTCCGAATAAACCTTTCCTCTCTCTCTCTCTCTCTCTCTCTTCTCTCTCTCTCTCTCTCTCTCTCTTCAACAAACCGATGCTCCACTAGAACATTAACGGCCTTTACTATCAAATTTCATACCAGTAGCAGCATTATGCTATCTGTATTAATCTCTAATTCATCATTTTACCACGGCACTTAATTACTAAATCCATACAAATGCGATGCATTCACTGTTATGACTAACAGAAAATGATGGCGATCAGCCACTGATCACGCGTCCTCTATTTATTGATTAACTGTTTATTTATCTGTTCATCTATGACGTAATTGACATTCCGCTTTTCAGTCAACATTTTTTAACATTTTTACGTTTTTTCTTTGTTTTAAATAAATGTTTTTTTTCTTATTGTATAATACTCCTTAAATCAATGCCTTATTTATTATATAATAAGAAATAACTGTGATATTATTTTTATTGTGTATTTGCATACTTTACATAATGCGCTACGCAATAAATAAATCTAACGATGGACGCGTATGATATAAATTACTCTGGGTATAGTTGTCATTCAATATATAGTTTCACGTTACTTGTATTCTGTTTTGATCATACACCTTCAAGGTATACTTTATATTTCCAAAATCTGATATTTTCTCTAATATTTAAATGTTCTGGCTTTCTTTTTCGATTTATAAACTTTAATTTTATTCTTATGTACTAACTAGGAAATTGTCATATCACTTTTATAGCATACTTATATTGTTTTATTTATGTTTTTTAGTTTGCACATTAACACTTAAGGTTGAGTGTGATTTGTCATAAAAATGTAATTGATGTATGTCATTTCTCAGTTAAAAATGATACAATACTCTAGCCTCTACAATGTGTATTCAACCATTTTTCAATAATAGATGTAAAATACAATGCTTCCAATGTATATGTTATGAGTTTTTTTAAATTCTGTTTTAAGTGTAATACAATAAAAAATATGTAATGTATCTATATTTTCTTGACGTATTAATTCTATTATGTACAATTCTTTGTATTAATTCGATCGTCGTATATAATGGAAAGTGGTCTGGAGTTTAAAAAAAGCTTAAATGAATAATATAGAAATTAAACATTAAAATGTAATAAAATAAAAACGCGAACCTACCGAAAGGATAACCTACGTGAGGACATGACAGAGTCGATTAAATTCATCATTCAGAAACTTCCGACACTATCAAACATTTTTGCTTTTCATAAGATGCAGAACCTGACAATCGCAATTGCATATACTGATTAAGGTTTATTCGTGCAATCTCGGATAAATACTCGAGCATAATGTCTAGCAGCGCATGTTAACGCTGAGGGCTTGAGCCACTGTTCGGTCCGACTAACAATAGAAAATAGAAGTTTTTTGCCAAGTACTCTACATTTGAAATGACAGTAATAGGGTCATCTGGACACTGTACATGTATACCTTAACATCAAATGTTCATTTTGTGCCAATACGTTATCAAACACGTCGTCCACATTCATATTGTTTTACATCGGTGAAAGATATATTTATATCAGCCGTCAGTATTATTATGGGTTTTGCTGGAAAACAGAGATCATACTAAAAGAAAAGTGATAAAATTGTCTCATGTCTCTTATGTTTGTAAAAAACGTGAGAAGGCGTGAGTGTAAAGATATACTAGGACTTTGAAAATTGTGAATCGACCCATCAACAGTATATCGTATACCGTCAGTGTGGGCAGTATATCGAATCAAAAACAAACATACTAATCCATGTCCGAATCATTGTCGAAGTCGAAGTGAGAAATGTCTATTATGTTTGTTCCTTACAAACAGCATTGACCTGACTGATTGACTGTTCATAAGAAATATTCATATTGATACATGGGTTATGTTACGACTTGCAGTTTATTATATTATATTTTCATTAGCCTTGCGTATTTCCTATATCTACCAGTTTTAGACTTTTGGCATTCATAGAACTATAAATGCAAAACGACCGCATCACTGCGTTTGAATATTAAAATCGGCAATACACATCCCAAGTCGTTTACTTTTTGAGGTACCAAACGCATTTGTATTTGATGATGAAGTCGTTTTTCGACTTCACAAAGTCTATCAAAAGTTCCGTTTGTAAATCGAAAATTTTCATCAAACAATTAAAAAGTTCCTCAAATGCGTGTTGCATTATTTTCAGGATCATCGGATTTGTCTTTGCGTTCGTCCAGTGGATGTGCACTTATTGAAAGACAATATTGGTGAAATTATACACAATTACGTTACGTAATATACGTATTACACAGGAAACATTGGTGTGACTCTTGCACGTTCAATTTTACGGTCAAAACACTCGGAAATATATTATCAGAATTGAACGCAAAAAATTCTAAAAATGAATATCCAGAGTTTAAAAAAAATATTTTTAATGAAAATATAACAATTAAAATGAAATGGGGTTTATAGTCAATATGAACGCTATCGCTATCGCGCATTTTTCAATTTATCGTGCAAAGGTTTGGCATTCATATTGACTATGAACCCAATTTCAAAATAGTTAAATTGATAAATATACTCAAATGCACATGATCACGATTAGCGTTCTTAGTATGTAGGCGAAACAAACACCTGCGCTACTTATATAAAAATGTACTGAATCGTGTCAAATATTTGAAATAAAAGTCAAGCAGACAAGTCATTGTTGTTTACCTACACATGTTATTTACAGTCCAACCTGCCTTATAGACCACCCTATATAACGGCCACCTGCTTATAAAGGACAGTAGTATTGTATACCAATTGTTCTTTACTCATATTATTTGAACCTGTATATAAAGGTCACCAGCTGATAAAGATAAATTTTACTGGTTCCCCCAGTGGCCTTTAAAGACAGGTTTGACTGTATTGCCATTCATTATATGGTTTATTGTAACAGTAGGATTTGTTTCAAGGGGCTATATCTGAACACTTGGTCTTAATAAACGGACGATCTAACAGTATAATACATGGTGCAATGCAGAAATAACGTATTTACTATTAAGTATACGAAGGCTGTTCCCTATTTAATGTATATTGTACCACAGCGCGAAAACGCTTTGCATGATTTCATCAATAGTGATACATTAAATAACTCTGTTCAATACTTTTTAACAGTATGGAAAAGTATTCAGTTACACCTTGGGTAAAATAGTATATGGTATTGACTAGTAAAAATATAAGATTTCTGTATCAGAATATTTCACTCTAAAATATGGTACTTTTACTAAAAGTTTTAAAATAACTGTTAAGGTCCTGTTATTCAGTATGCTACAGTTTTTCTTTAGGATCAGGATCTATCAATATATATGAAAACGCGTGTTTCATGTGGAATGATTTCCAGAAGTAGAACTGGGTCATTCAGACAAAAACCGCTTGATAGACTACTATGTCTTTTTGTAAATCTGAATTAAAGGAGAGGCTAAATACACTTCTTCACTCGACATCAGGGCAGTGTGTTTTCAGTTGCACCAAAATGTCCAACGTCACAAGTAGCCTCATCTAAGATGAAATTCTTGTAACTATTTTCATCTCAAACAGAACACTTGTAAATTGTAACAAATTCATTAATAGACCGCCTTCATACGCGAAATCAAGATAAAATAATACATTAATGTCGAACTGTTACTATTACCACTATATAGAAACGTAATTATGTTAGAATCATAAACAATAATCATGAAAGACATGCAAACCAAGCATGTTAGGATGACAAATACTCGCTTCACATCCAAAACGAGTAGGTTCTACTTGTACACAGATATCCAAGTACATCATTGATTGTATATAACGAGTTTATGGAACATTTCAGTACAGTTTAAGTACATAGGAAATGTGTAAATTTCGTCATATCGTAGTAAAATATTTCTACTGTTGCTTAATGTCTGTATGATTCCAGTGAAATACAGATTTATGTAATCCTACGGAGTCTTGCTTGCAAAAAGGGGAATATATTGACAATAAAACACAAAGCGTAAATTTATCTAATGCTTTGATGACAATCATACTTTTTCAACCTTTTCAAATATTTGCTTTTAATTTATATGATTGTTATACGTTTTCATGAAAAGATGTCATTAAAACTTTTCGAGAAAGTTTATGTGATAAATAACTGCTGTGCATTCAGTGTGTAATTTTGTTTTACAGGTAAGCAGTGAAACCCGATATTCCTATCGACAGTGTAAAATTTAATGGTTATTTTAGTTAAAATTTGCCAATAAATCGGAATGTAAAAGTTTCACCCCTAAAATATTGCTATGTCATCTGGAACAATTTAGTTTATACAAGTCATTCAAGTGTTCGAGCAGGCATTCTCGTCGTACGGCTTTATACAGATATCCGAATACTCAATCATTTTTTATCATGTTTAGCTAGCTACATCCGCCACGTGTGTAATCAAAATTGTGTGAAAGGAACATGGAACTATGAGACGTCAAATATATCCAGGGTAATCCTGGACACAGAGACATCAAACTTATCAACAATACTTTGATGACAGCCATAAAACTGTTTGAGAGCCTTGATAGGCTTGCAATATCCCTGAGTCAACAATTTATTTGCAAGCAGCCTACTTCGTTCTACAAAGTCCCTGTAGTGGGGTGGGAACAAGCTCTACCATAGCGTATTAATTGGGAAACAAATACACCATAAGCAGGAGAAGTTGGTATATTGCTGCATAAAAAAGGAAAGTTGACAATATAACCTTAATACTTCAACGCACAATATAAATATTACCAAACCTTGTTAATATTGCAGCACTAGACGGACGTTCGGAATATAACTCCTCATTAGTAATGCTTGAACCATATTTATGAAAATCAAAAGATTTTTAAAATTTCATATTAAGATTAGACAAAAAGAAGGATCAAAATTAACATTAAATAATGGGAACATTAATACTTCACATATATCAGTAATCTAATTGAAGGTAGGTAATGCACGATCACCCATATGTTTCCTATGTGACATTGATATCGCTCACTAAATACTATAATAAAGTGTACGTATTGTATATTGAATGTCAATTTAAGTTTAAAATTCTTTTCAATTTCTTTTCGCTTGGGTGCCAATTGATACTAACAACTACATATTGTACATTTTCTTCCGGGTTGTTTTGTTTTATATAGCAGGAGATAGAACTAACATGAAGATATGATTCAGCCAACATATTTCATCTTATTTTCTGTTTTGTTACCTTCATATTTTGTACAGACACAAGTAGGTAAGTATTTCTAATTAATATTAAAATGTTAAAAAATACCCCTGATAAGGGATGGGGGCTTTTTTACGCCACAACATATTTATGTTAAACAAAGTTTGCGACATGAACCTACACTGGTATTTATTTTTAAATCAAAAGGAAAAACATGCTAATCCATGTCCCAATTACCTTAAACATGGGAACTTCCATCAGGGAAGTGAAGCCAGGTGCTTTGGTAGGGTAAGCACGTCATGTTTAACTAGCTTCACTCTTTTTGTGTTTAGTCAATTGATTTTCTCACTCAGTTATTATCAAAAATACTATAATAGATATCATTTAAGAAATAACATGATATTTTAGTGTATTCAATTGGTATTATGAATGAGAGTCAGGAATATCATATTGAATCAACTGCGAAGTAATAACATTTTATTTCAGTGTATTCAATGTGTATTATGAATTAGAGACAGGGATAGCATATTGAATGAACTGCGAAGTAATACAATTCCATTTCAGTGTATCCAATTGGTATTATGAATGAGAGTCAGGATTATTATATGGAATAAACTGCAAAGTAATAACATTCTATTTCAGTGTATTCACTTGGTATTATGAATGAGAGACAGGAATAGCATATTGAATGAACTGCGAAGTAATAAAATTCTATTTCAGTGTATTCAATTTTATTTATGAATGAGAGTCAGGAATAATGTATGGAACGAACTCGAAAGTAATAACATTCTATTTCAGTGTATTCACTTGGTATTATGAATGAGAGCCAGGAATAGCATATTGAAAGAACTGCGAAGTAGTCCTGTCGTAGTCTTCTCTTGATCATTATTCCGAATAAATTCACTAAAATAGAATATCATTTCTTATATTTACAATCATAAAAATATTGTCAGCATGTCAGAAATGTAACATTATTGTTACAACAATTTTATTTGATTTAAAATCCCGACAAACATACGGGATTGATAGAACAACCTTGTTCGAAATAAGGATAGTTACTAGACTTGAATGCTGAACAATCAAACAATAGATGTCGTAAAAGGATGACATTCAGTGACGTAATCGGACAATTAAACGTTACTTAATCAGAGGTCATGACCCCACACCATATTCATGAGCAATTGAATGCCAGAAAAAACAAATGTTCATCTAAAGAAGGTCTGTTCCAATTGTTTACAAATATATGATTATATCGTCAATTGCTACTGCCACACCGAACTCGGGAAAGGAATAAGACTATTATTACAACAACAGTCATAAGAGTAACAATTCGGCGTTTAATTCCAATTCTTAACATATAATCCAGTGTTTCTAATCAAGAATACAATATAAACATTATAAATTATAAAATAATAGTATTTTGTATCAATGAAATATTCCATAGAAAAAAGGTTTGTGTATGTGAAGGTTCTGTGTGTGTGTGTGTGTGTGTGTGTGTGTGTGTGTGTGTGTGTGTGGTAGATTGTGTCTACGCTTTTGCTTGTTAAAGAGTGTGCATGTTTGTTATGTTACAACATAAACTTTGTTATGTTCCTATTGTAGTTATTGATGTACTTTAGTTTTCATATGAGCGTGTAACAATGAGATAAAGAATGCTTGTTGTATGTATATTTTGACTGACACGCTGACTTTTGTTAAAAATTTTATGTATCCTCTTATCCGGACATTAAATAATAAAATCTAGTAAAATGTTTCATATCAAATTTTGGTTCTGATATTCAAAAGTTTTATATTTTGTAGTGAATTTAGCATTATATAAACCAACGAACAGTACTCAATTTTCGTTCTATCGATCATCTTTCGCTGTAGATGACAATTTATCTCAAGAGCGTATGAACTGTGCACATACTGTTTTCCAACCAAAACAAACAGTAGCGTGGTGGCAGGTAGATTTAACACACACAGCGCAGATAAAAAACATCACTATATATTACTTGGAGACTACAGGTAAATATGATGAATAATAATCTATTTTTATTTAAAGTCTTGAGATGTAAATGATGAACGGTATATAACGAACTTATCCATTAATTCTATCACAAATATATAACGATGACCGACATCGGCCAGACATAAAAGTACATAGATAAATCTCCTATTTACACGATTCTATAACACATTAAAAATTTCCATGGTATAAAAATGATAATGTTTTACACTTATTTGTATCTTATTATTTTCATTTGTGTGTACGCGACACACAAAGATGTTATAATTACTTTAAAACTACAACACTAACACTCTTGTTTTGCCTATAAACAGCAGACGAAAGCGGCAATGGCACGGAAATTCTTCATTTCATGGTTACGTCCCTCATTTTTTGCGCCAATTGTATAACCACGGTGTACACACACCAGACACTTCAAAATACCATGGTTACGTCCCTCATTTTTTGCGCCAATTGTATAACCACTGTGTACACACACCAGACACTTCAAAATACCATCTCGGGTAGAACACACGTCGTTGTTAATTAAAAATGACGGAAAAAAGGCTCGAAAATATTTTTCTAAAATGTTTTTGTGAACCATGAATTTTTAAGTACAATAGTACAGAGACACACAAAAATATATACACATTTAATGGTAATAAAATGTACTATGTTTACAAAAATACATCTTGTCTCTGCATCTAAAATTATTTTGTATATTTTTGACGTCCCAAAGTTTCATGTCACTTTCATATCCACATTTGGTTACACACATGCCTACTTCAAGTTTTATCATAATTAAATGCTACATTATGTGTTTGTCATTTTCCTTTAAGTATGTTCATAAATATCATTTCCTTTTCCGTGCATGATTTTAATGACAAAGATGGATGATCAATGGATTATTTTAAATTCACATTACACTGTTACAGTTCGCAGATTCAATGGATTTCAGATTACAGTAGGTATGGATAACGTATGGCAGGATGAACAGCCATGTTACAATGATACAGAACCAGGGAATCCACCAAATATTACAACTATTTATACATGTACAGGACCCGGTAGATATGTTACGATATTTAATTATCAATACGACGATGCAGACAGCCCATTTGGACCTATGTTGGAACTTTGTGAAGTTCAAGTATTTGGTAATCAAAAACAAACATATTAATCCATGTCAGACCGAGATAAGGAATTTCCAATCAAATGGTCCGCCGAGTTTGAGATGACAAATATCTGACTACGAGATTGGAATGCCCTTATCATCGGTCTGAAACGAGTAATTGATGTACGAATTATTACATGCAGATATATTAGATCACATAATGATATTCTCAGTAAAGGCGTCATCATTATGCCAGTAAATTGTAAAATGATATTTTTAATACAACAATCTTATTTGCACAATTTAAACTATGCAAGTATCTGTTAAATATTTAAATATCAAGGTTTTCTTTCCACGTATGTGTTAGCAATAACAAACCGAAACACAGAAAGAAATACGATACAATTAGTATAAAACATCTGTATGTTTAGTTATATTATAGGTGTTTTTTTATGACTAACTGAAGTTAATAAGATAAAGAAAGAATGATTACAACAAATCAAATGTATGCTTTAATCAATAAAGTATTTGTACTTGTATATAAACATTAAAAAGGGTTTCACGTAGAAATATCTGATCACGAGATTGGAATTTCTAACACATGAAAAACGAATATCCAGCGTTGTTACCACTATGAGATTTTTCTGTCTCACCCTAAGGATAAGATCTAGATCTCAACCAACAATTTCCCAACGTCACAATCATTTACACCTGTTTATATAATTAATTGATGTCGTCATAATTATTTTACGTGAGGACGTCAACAAAATTGATAACATTGTTTTTAGAAGGCACCAATGGCCTGAAAACTGAACGTTTGAAGCAGTTTTTTGTTTACAAATCATGTTTTAATGCTGCAAATGTGTGAGAAAAAAATCCTCTACACCGGTAAATGTGTAAGACAGAGATATCTCAAACGCGGATGAATATTTGTATGTCCAGAACTCGCTAAAGCTCGTTCTGGACAGGAAACGATATATCCTCGCTTGAGATATCCCTGTCTTACCCTGTTACCGGTGTAACATCTATTATTCTTCACATATCTACTCATATAAGATAGGGTTTTTTGCCATGAGACATACGCATATCTCACATGACCACGTGACCCTTAGTGACGTCATAATGAAAATACAATTACATAATGACAATATATGGGGAACGTGACGTCATTGTACGTGAAAATGACACTAAAGTCTTCACAATTTAGACATTTTGAGTGCGATTTTAACTTTTATTCTGGTATTTTAGAATGAATAACTTTGTTTTATAGTTTATACACCTCCAAAATCAGGTAAATTTATTCATTTTCAAGTATAACGTAAAAAAACGTTAGATTTTCCAAATATGACGTCGATGTCTATGTAAATCGTATTTGCCAAATATCGGCATTAAAATGGAAGAAAAAATAATCCATAGTTTATCCATGTAGGTTAAGGAAGTCTCTGACTGAAATGTTCAACCCCTCGGTTGAGATTTCCCTGTCCTGCATGGATACTCATAATGGATTCTTTTATTCTCCCATACCTGATCATGTGAGATAGGGGTATTTTTTCATGTGAGATAGACGTATGTCACAAGACAATCACATAACGTTATTCTGTGGAGAATATGACGTAATTTTGCCGAAAAATTGCAACCGAGTCTTCACAATTCAGAGTTTTTTAATGCATTGCAAAATTTAATTTTATACATTTTGTTTTTTACTCCATACCTTTTGGTTAGAGGCAACACTGATATGTATAACAAACTATATAGGCATGGAGTAAACGGAACTTATCAATAAATACAAAAAAATCATTTCGAGCGATTCTTAAGTAATCACGGTATGACAAATACTTCAGTTTTTTAATCATTATAACTGTCTGGTGCTCTTCACGATATTTTTCATCGTACATTGTGTTACAAGTTATTTATTGGCATCTTTCCTATTTTCTTACTTTCCTCTACAGGAAGTAGCCTGACAGTTTCGTGGAGTGGAAGTTACTCGAACAGAAGTAGAATTATAAACATAATTAACAAATACATTTGCCCAGACATGACGTTATCACAAGAAGAAAAGTCACCTTTAAGGATCCTTAAAGCCCCCTTAAAGACTCATTAAATGGGGCTTTAAGGATCTTTAAGGGGTCTTTAAGGACCTTAAATGTGTCTTTAAGGTCTCTTTAAGGACATCCTTAAAGATCCTTAATGGAACTGAAATTTTAAGGATCTTTAGGCGGCTTTAAGGATCTTTAAGGATTCGTTTAATAAACACAGAAAACAAATTTCTTTACATTATTTTAAATTTATATAAATGTGATGTTAAATATAATTATTTACTTATTATACTCTTACACTGTTTTTATTTTATTTTAAAAAAATTTATTTATTTTTTTTTTTTTTTTTTAAATTTATAAAAAAATAAACTTATTTATTTAATCATTTTTCTTTATCAATTTATACTAATTTTGGTTGTTTTGCAAGTAGTCCTGAAATCACAAATAAAGAAGAACACATTATTTAACATCATTTATTACAAATTTACTTATCTAATTTCGCTCGCAGCGGGACTTGAACTCACTACCCTTAGTTCCCCAGATTACATCCTTTCCTGACTCTACATCCTTATCCATTAGGCCACGGAAGACATGAATATGCATTTTATATTTTTAAACTATATTAGTACCCGGTAGCCTAAGGATCACGTGACTAGCTCTAAATCTTTCAGATTTAATAATAAAATATATAAATAAAATGTTTTACTCCATTTAAAAATTTTATTATTATTTATTATTATTATTATTATTATTATTATAGTTTGCTCTTTCATTCTTGAGAGGAATAATTTTTAGGTTAATTTAACTGACTTAAGATTTCTGATCAAAGGAAGACGGGCATATCAAACCTTTACCTGTAATACACTTATTTATCTGACTGGCAAACATCACTTTTATAAAGATCAATTATCGATCAGATATCCATTCCTATTTGTATAATCTTAATCATACTACTGCTTTTTATTAAAATATTTCAATAATTCTTGAAATTAAAACAATAATTTTAAGTAAATTTTATTTAAAATTGTCTTTTATAATTTAGTTACATTTTTGTTGTAATACCAATACTTATTTCCTTGTTTGATAAACAACTATAATATTGTACCAGCGACATTTAATAATCTGTACAAAATGGAAGGACGAGTTTTAATGATAATTTGTTATAATCTTAATCTATCCTTCAAAATCTCGCATTTAACTTAAATGTTTTAAACAGTGAGAATGTTAAATAAAATAATTTCAGAAATTAATTCAATTCACGGTGAGAGAGAGAGAGAGAGAGAGAGAGAGAGAGAGAGAGAGAGAGAGAGAGAGAGAAAAGGGGGTGCACATGTTAAACATTATAATAATAGTACTCTTTACAAATTGAAACAGTAGAACTAGCGACATTTCCTACTGTTATAAATCTGGTAAAACTGTTTAAAAAAATATTACCATTGTCATACTCAAAAGCGGATCCGAGTGAATAGTCACTACCCTTTTTCAAGTTTTGGATCAGACCCGGCCAGAGACCAAACCCGCGACCTTCCACTTCTGGAGCGGACAGTCGACACTCTACCGAGCTGGCTGCTACCGAGTGGAAGGTCTCCTTCCTCCCCTTTTTTCCACACTTGTTTAAAATTATCTATATGACATCCATCTGAACATTCAAGTTAATTTTATTATATTAATTAAATTATTATATTATTATACTAAATAATCAGTATAATGGTGCAACACACAAGAATCCTTTTTACCAGAAAATAGCACTTATCATTTTAGATTTGTTCCATAAAGCCAATAACGGACGGATAGAATAAAAAGTCAAATGAGATGGAATTTATCTATTAAAACCAATTAAAAATAAAAAAAATGTACAAAAAATGTACAAAAATTGGGACTTTTATATGAAAATAGGACTTTGCGCTATAAAAATATACAAAAAGATAATCTTATGTGCTAAAAATGTACCATTCTAATTATCTCTCTCTCTCTCTCTCTCTCTCTCTCTCTCTCTCTCTCTCTCTCTCTCTCTCTCTCTCTCTCTCTGGGCCCTGACCCTTGGTCCCAATATTCATTTATGATTAATGGAATCACTCTTTATGGAATCTGTCCTTGAATAAGAATTATTTTTGAAGTACTGATAACGGCCCAGTTTAAAATTCATGCTTTCTGACAAGACAGAAGTGTCTTAATTAGTATTACTAATTAACGTCATTTACTAATACTAACTGGGTTCTTTCATGCCTAAGTGATCAGGTAAATAACATTATCACCTAAGACTGGTCAGCACTACCTGAATTCTTTCATACCTCAGCGAACTGGTACATTACATCATCCTCTGATTGCAATTACCTACCTGTACACGAATTAATTAATCAGTACCACTAATTAACTGGTCCATCCACTGGTTGCTTGACAATTTGCGGTAAGCGAGAGGGAAAAAAGTCGGAAAGCAGGGGCAAATGTTGGGGTGCCCCCCTCCCCGCCCACCTACCTCCATCCCGCTGGATCTGACACTGCATGATTTACCATTTTTGAATTATTTTTAAACAGAACGAAAAAAGTACACGACACTGCAAATCCAAATTCTCTCTCCTCTGTCTCTCTTTCTCTCCTAGATATGACAATATTCCAACGTCAGCTGCAGACTGCTAATATCTTTTTGTGTTTGAACAACACCATTTGATTTATTTCTGGAGAAAACTTTTTTACTTTTTTCTCAACATAATCAGGATAACGGGATAGCAGAGTATAGAGTTTCATTCCTGTGTCAAGATTATTTCACTTATATCATTATTTGATTCAATGAATAAGAATTCTAGAATGGCCAAGAATGTAAAACTGAGCGAACTGACAAATTTTCTGAGATTATGGCCTGTCCCAGTTTAATATTTTGTCAGTTTGTAACAAAATTGTATAGTCTTGTGTAGAGACTTTAAGTTCAAGGATAGTGAAAGAAATCGAAGTGCATTGAGATTAGAACCAATATTCGACAAGCGAGTTTTCTCACACTAGATTTTCCCTAAAGATGTGAACCAAGACAGTGAGATCAAGATTTTGCTAGTTATATTGAGGCTGTCA
>CM037875.1:40468248-40633248 GCA_021292105.1 Anadara kagoshimensis
ATGATGTGATGAATCAGAAAAGTATATCAGTGCATCAAATCAACTTGAAAACCCTTTTTTTACACTTGATAATCAAGCAGGGATTTCCAGAGTCAAATTTAAACTGAAAAAGTAAAAAAAAGTTCATGCAAACATGTTTCTGAATGTTAAACCCCAAAAGTTTCTACCCGTGAATGTTTGTTGTTAAAGAGTATTTCATGAGCACTGAGTAATGTATATTTGATGTGCTGCATAAAAGATTTTAACAAGGATTTTTATAGTATTGCATAATACATACTCTTCTACCTGCTGAAAATCAAACCATAACAATCTGTTACTTGTCGTAATAACTACATATCAAATATATAACCTATATCTCCAACAAAAGTTTAAAAACTGCAAAAAACTAATTATTTGTGCATGAATTTTATGAGCCAAAGGACAAAATACCAAAAACAATGTTGTTGCAATTAGCAACTTCCATATATCAAACTGATACCTTATGCATAAAAAAGAAAACAGCAGAAAAAATTTCTGTCTGATATGAATAATAGACAGATGTAAAGACACATAGACAAGCAGACAAAGCAAGCGTAAACTGAAATTTCCTTTGCCTTTGCAAATTGGGGAATATAAACACAAACTTTTTTCCTATACCATCATTTATAAATTCATTGGATAAATGGATAAAACCCGTAAACAACATTCCACTGTACTTGAACTAGATTTATGGTACCAGTATATCAAAATGGACAGGCAACCCCAATTTTTTTCCAGGCACAAATGTGTCTTCCACGTACCATTCCAGAACTCGGACTGCCTCAATATAAGTGAAATAAATCTTGACCAAAACAACTTAAAACACCGTTCCTCCATCATTGTTTATCTAAAAATAAAAACTTAAAAACTGCTAAAATGGTAATACAATATTATAATTCTATGTAAGAAAATTGTATTGAACTGAGAAATAAAGTTTATTTCAGTTGCTAAAAAATTATCTTAAAATTTACCTTTACTTAGATTGACAAGTAATTCTCCAAGTTCTTCATGAGTTAACTCCCTTTGTATTTCGGGTTTATGCTGTATAGGATTATAATCAACGGATGCTTGATAATGTGATGGCTGATTATGATATTCATGTTTTATGTTGAAATAACTGGGTACTCTATCTGTCCAATTTGCACTGTGATTATGTCCGGTAACTAATATGCTGTTTAAGCCACAATTTTCTCCGTTGTTTTCATATATTTGTCCATTTTCATTTGCAAAATAATTTGGTACATTTCATTTAAAAAATAAGCTGGGCTTTTAATATGATAGCCTTTGTCCAGCATGGTTAAATGCTTGTTACCAATTATACAATTGATGAAGTTCACGTTACAATACTACAGTAACCAAGTAACAGAGGATGTCCTGCAGGAATATACACTGCGAAAATTCATTTATGATACAAGTGAAGATTTTGCCTAGAAACTGAAACTTTATAAAAGTTGATACATGTACGTAATACATAAATATAGCAAGAGTGAAGAGATTGAGGTCAAGCAGCTTCCTTACTACAAAGTAGTATTACCTAAGATTTATTACGGATAGTACATACTTGACCAAATTCAAATCTGTACGTAAGATGTAACAAAAGAAGTACTTAAAATCACTGACGTACCTCCTCCCAAGCACAAGCTCGATTTGTCAGACGGCATCCAATAGACAGCCGTTATATCAAAACGTAAAACTTCATGCATGGATACAATCCGTGTTCAGAGACTAAATGGCAAATGGGAATGAATGTAAACAAATTCTGTTAAAAAATGTTTCAAATTTCAAAAGTAGTTTTATGCACACTCTTAAATTGTAAATTTGTGAAACACCCAGTAAAATTTATCCATACTTATTGAATTTATGTCTGGTATAAGATCTTATCTAGATGTATTTCCTTCTTAAAAGTCTCAGCTCAGGAAACTGTAAACAAACTTAAACCACCATAATTAGAAACCTAATTCCATGTTTTTAATTTCACTCTTGTCTCCTTCTGCTGCTTATAAATGTTCACATGTGAATTTCCTTTTTTATACTAAAAACAAATCTTTTATAAAAAATATGAAGCTATTAAATGACCTACTAAATCCTTTATCATGTTGACATATTTTTCTAAATCAGAGCAAAATCTGTAAAAATATGCAGTTGAATTTGTTGTTTAAATTCCAATCTATGCGAAACATGTTCAGCATGCATGGCTCTCTAAAACCTGAATTTGTGGCCTGTATGTAAAATATCTGCTACATCCATTAAACAAAGTTGTCACCAAACTGAGCACAATAAAGAAATAAGTTCAAATAAGATATAGAATTTCTAATCATGTTTTCTAAGAACAAATGTGTTTAACTTTATCAGCTATCTTAATGAGAAGGGAATTAAAGAAGGTAACAAACACATGAATGTCATAACCTCACTCAGCATTAAAAGACACAAGTGAGAGATAAACTAATCATCATACTGTAAAAACAAACCCAAAAACAAACAACATGCAACAACTCCAAAACAACAACCTTAATGGCCTTATCACGATACTATGACAACTTCTACAAACCGAAAAAACCATGTGGCCCATATAACAACTTTGATGGACTTATCAAGACATAAAAGATGCTATGACAACTTCTTAACAAGGGATTATAAGAGATGTTGTATTGTACTTGGCATGTTATTTGTAGGATCTTTTTCAGAACTGAGTTTATGTTGTTTAGACAAGGAATGGATAATCTGTAATAAACTCATTTACTAATGATTACTAGGTTTCCATAAATTTAAAATAATTAGTAGCCAAATTTCCAAAATTTGTGAAAATATAGTCTTTTTTAAAGTATTTTTCCACAAATTTGCTAAAATAGGTTACTTTTTGAAAGAATTCATCAGAAATTAGTAGCCAATGGCGATTTTGGCTACCAGGAATAGAAACATAGCATATAAGATAGATAGTTAACACATTAATGACACAAGTTTTAAGATTTAGTTTGATGGATCCACTAAATCAAATGGTAGTTTAGGTAATTTCATTTTTAACTTTAGAGGTTTTCATGCTTTGGGGCAACTTTATTGTTTTATAGACTCATCTGAATCAATATATTTGTTACTTCAATATAAAAATATCTCCCATAAATTGCCTAGGTTGGAACCCTAATAGGGGCAGATCCTAGTGTAAGAAAGTTTGTCAGTTCATATACCGAAAGTAGTCAGTTTCCTCCAGCCACTCCAGTTTCCTCAATCAATCCTGAACTATCTTTCTCAAATATAAGTGAAAAATTCTTGACCAGGGCAAAAAACAATCAAAACCACAAGTAAAGAGAACCCTGAATTTTCTGAAAACTTTTCCATAGTAAACCAAAAACCTGTTAAAAGTGCACAGATCTGTCTTAGCTGATGCAAGAGTGAACAGAACTGTCTAAGCCAAACCTCTAGTAAACCCTGTGTAAACAGAACACCTGTCTAAATCAAGCCCTGAGTAAACTGAAAAGCTGTGTAAACAGAACACCTGTCTAAAACAAACCCTGGTTAAACAGAACATCTGTCTAAAGCAAACCCTGGGTAAACAGAACATCTGTCTAAAGCAAACCCTGGGTAAACAGAACATCTGTCTAAAGCAAACCCTGGGTAAACAGAACATCTGTCTAAAGCAAACTCTGGGTAAACAGAACACCTGTCTAAAACAAAATCTGGGTAAACAGAACGACAGTATAAACCCAACCCTGGTTGACAGAACACCTGTCTATAGCAAACTATGGGTAAACAGAACACCTGTCTAATTTCTAAAGCAAACCCTGGGTAAACAGAACATCTCTAAAACAAACTCTGGGTAAACAGAACACCTGTTTAAAGCAAACTCTGGATAAACAGAACACCTGTTTAAACAAACCCTGGTTTAACAGAACACCTGTTTAAAGCAAACACTGGGTAAACAGAACACCAGTATAAAACAAACCCTGGGTAAACAGAGCATCTGTCTAAACAACTCTGGGTAAACAGAACACCTGTTTAAAGCAAACTCTGGGTAAACAGAACACCTGTTTAAAGCAAACCCTGGTTTAACAGAACACCTGTCTAGAACAAACACTGGGTAAACAGAACACCTGTCTAAAACAAACTCTGGGTAAACAGAACACCAGTATAAAACAAACCCTGGAAACAGAACACCTGTCTAGAACAAACACTGGGTAAACAGAACACCTGTCTAAAACAAAGTCTGGGTAAACAGAACACCGGTATAAACCAAACCCTGGGTAAACAGAACACCAGTATAAACCCAACCCTGTGTAACAGAACACCTGTCTAAAACAAACTCTGGGTAAACAGAACACATGTATAAACCAAACCCTGGGTAAACAGAACACCTGTATAAACCAAACCCTGGGTAAACAGAACACCAGTCTTAGGGATGGCACGATATATCAGTATACCGATGTTCCGATCGATGGGCTACTCCTGGCGATAATCGATATTGATTTTTCAAATATCGCTAAGTAACTAGAAAATACAACACTTTAGAAAAACAATAAAAAGATTGATTATATAAAACAATGCCTTAGCGTAGCGCGTTATGAAAAAATGTGCAGAGCGTTTTTCATGTTATGACTCAATAAACTTGTTAAAAATACAAGTTATTCCTTATAATTTAATTTCAACACTATGACTTAAACAGAAAAATAAATTTGTTTCAATCGTGTCTACTTTGTACTAAATAATAGAGTAAAATTCAAATTCTTCCGCTTCGCCAACTTATCAAACATCAACCAATCAAAAAGGCTGAGGCACAAGCCACGCCTCAATCACTGATGTCAATCAATCATCAATCGGAACAATCAAAGGTTGTAATCTGTCACCGAAGTGCAATGTAGATAGGATGTACTAAGACTTCTACCTACAAATTATTTTTCCGATATGTATTGATAGTTATCGGAATAAAAAGATCGATAATCGATATTGAGTTTCAGCAGTGATAGCAAGCCCTAACCAGTCTAATGCAAACCCTGGGTAAACAGAACACCTGTCTAAAACAAACTCTGGGTAAATAGAACACCAGTATAAACCAAACCTTGGGTAAACAGAACGACAGTATAAAACAAACCCTGGGTAAACAGGACAATATAAAACAAACCCTGGGTAAACAGAATGACAATATAAAACAAACCCTGGGTAAACAGAACACCAGTATAAACCGAATCCTTGGTAACAGAACACCAGTATAAACCAAACTCTGGGTAAACAGACACCTGTCTAAAACTAACTCTGGGTAAACAGAACACCAGTATAAACCAAACCTTGGGTAAACAGAACGACAGTATAAAACAAACCCTGGGTAAACATAACACCAGTATAAACCAAACCTTGGGTAACAGAACACCAGTATAGCCAAACTCTGGGTAAACAGAACACCTGTCTAAAACTAATTCTGGGTAAACAGAACACCTGTCTAAAACTAACTCTGGGTAAACAGAACACCTGTCTAAAACAAACTCTGGGTAAACAGAACACCAGTATAAACCAAACCTTGGGTAAACAGAACGACAGTATAAAACAAACCCTGGGTAAACAGGACAATATAAAACAAACCCTGGGTAAACAGAATGACAATATAAAACAAACCCTGGGTAAACAGAACACCAGTATAAACCGAATCCTTGGTAACAGAACACCAGTATAAACCAAACTCTGGGTAAACAGAACACCTGTCTAAAACTAACTCTGGGTAAACAGAACACCAGTATAAACCAAACCTTGGGTAAACAGAACGACAGTATAAAACAAACCCTGGGTAAACATAACACCAGTATAAACCAAACCTTGGGTAACAGAACACCAGTATAGCCAAACTCTGGGTAAACAGAACACCTGTCTAAAACTAACTCTGGGTAAACAGAACACCTGTCTAAAACTAACTCTGGGTAAACAGAACACCAGTATAAACCAAACCTTGGGTAAACAGATTGACAGTATAAAACAAACCCTGGGTAAACATAACACCAGTATAAACCAAACCTTGGGTAAACAGATTGACAGTATAAAACAAACCTTGGGTAAACAGAACACCTGTATAAAACAAACCTTGGGTAAACAGATTGACAGTATAAAACAAACCCTGGGTAAACAGAACACCAGTATAAACCGAATCCTGGGTAACAAAACACCTTTCTAAAACAAACTCTGGGTAAACAGAAGACCTGTATAAAACAAACCCTGGGTAAATAGAACACCAGTATAAACCAAACCTTGGGTAACAGAACACCAGTATAGCCAAACTCTGGGTAAACAGAACACCTGTCTAAAACAAACTCTGGGTAAACAGAAGACCTGTATAAAACAAACCCTGGGTAAACATAACACCAGTATAAACCAAACCTTGGGTAACAGAACACCAGTATAGCCAAACTCTGGGTAAACAGAACACCTGTCTAAAACTAACTCTGGGTAAACAGAACACCTGTCTAAAACTAACTCTGGGTAAACAGAACACCAGTATAAACCAAACCTTGGGTAAACAGATTGACAGTATAAAACAAACCCTGGGTAAACAGGACAATATAAAACAAACCCTGGGTAAACAGAATGACAATATAAAACAAACCCTGGGTAAACAGAACACCAGTATAAACCGAATCCTTGGTAACAGAACACCAGTATAAACCAAACTCTGGGTAAACAGAACACCTGTCTAAAACTAACTCTGGGTAAACAGAACACCAGTATAAACCAAACCTTGGGTAAACAGAACGACAGTATAAAACAAACCCTGGGTAAACATAACACCAGTATAAACCAAACCTTGGGTAACAGAACACCAGTATAGCCAAACTCTGGGTAAACAGAACACCTGTCTAAAACTAACTCTGGGTAAACAGAACACCTGTCTAAAACTAACTCTGGGTAAACAGAACACCTGTCTAAAACAAACTCTGGGTAAACAGAACACCAGTATAAACCAAACCTTGGGTAAACAGAACGACAGTATAAAACAAACCCTGGGTAAACAGGACAATATAAAACAAACCCTGGGTAAACAGAATGACAATATAAAACAAACCCTGGGTAAACAGAACACCAGTATAAACCGAATCCTTGGTAACAGAACACCAGTATAAACCAAACTCTGGGTAAACAGAACACCTGTCTAAAACTAACTCTGGGTAAACAGAACACCAGTATAAACCAAACCTTGGGTAAACAGAACGACAGTATAAAACAAACCCTGGGTAAACATAACACCAGTATAAACCAAACCTTGGGTAACAGAACACCAGTATAGCCAAACTCTGGGTAAACAGAACACCTGTCTAAAACTAACTCTGGGTAAACAGAACACCTGTCTAAAACTAACTCTGGGTAAACAGAACACCAGTATAAACCAAACCTTGGGTAAACAGATTGACAGTATAAAACAAACCTTGGGTAAACAGAACACCTGTATAAAACAAACCTTGGGTAAACAGATTGACAGTATAAAACAAACCCTGGGTAAACAGAACACCAGTATAAACCGAATCCTGGGTAACAAAACACCTTTCTAAAACAAACTCTGGGTAAACAGAAGACCTGTATAAAACAAACCCTGGGTAAATAGAACACCAGTATAAACCAAACCTTGGGTAACAGAACACCAGTATAGCCAAACTCTGGGTAAACAGAACACCTGTCTAAAACAAACTCTGGGTAAACAGAAGACCTGTATAAAACAAACCCTGGGTAAACATAACACCAGTATAAACCAAACCTTGGGTAACAGAACACCAGTATAGCCAAACTCTGGGTAAACAGAACACCTGTCTAAAACTAACTCTGGGTAAACAGAACACCTGTCTAAAACTAACTCTGGGTAAACAGAACACCTGTCTAAAACTAACTCTGGGTAAACAGAACACCTGTCTAAAACAAACCTTGGGTAAACAGAACACCTGTATAAAACAAACCTTGGGTAAACAGATTGACAGTATAAAACAAACCTTGGGTAAACAGAACACCTGTATAAAACAAACCTTGGGTAAACAGATTGACAGTATAAACCAAACCTTGGGTAAACAGATTGACAGTATAAAACAAACCCTGGGTAAACAGAACACCAGTATAAACCGAATCCTGGGTAACAAAACACCTTTCTAAAACAAACTCTGGGTAAACAGAAGACCTGTAAAACAAACCCTGGGTAAATAGAACACAAGTCTTAAACAAACCCCTGGTAATTGAAGACCAGTCTAAAACAAACCCAGAGTAGCAGTAAACGAAATACATGATTTTCAGTTTACTCACAATACATGAGTAAACTGAAAATCTGTCTAAAGTTCTAAACCAAACCCTGGGTAAACCAAAAACATGTTTTAACTTACTCTAGCATATTCTGTGAAAACTAGGTTAACAAATATTACTTTACAAACTGTAATTCTATTTTTGTCAGTTTTCAGTTTTTATCATCTTCATTCTTTTCATAAATGTATTGTAATGGAAAATTTTATCGTTACTAGCCTTTAAGTGCTATAATACAGGTTATCCACCGTGATTCGCTGTTATATACGGGTATTCATTTGACCGGCTGTACTTTACATAATTTCAACACGGTCAACTGAACACACTAGGGTATATAAGCGCGTGATTTACACCGTTCGTGGTCATATTCTTACTGCCTGAATCAGGTAACACTTCATACTCACTCATTAAACGGCTAGAATCTAGCTACTCATTATCATTCATGACCGATATTAGATTTACATTCACAGTTCCATTACACTCCAATCATTTAATTTCCATTTATTATTCATTTTCTTTCTTTAAAAATGTTGTTATCTAACCTGTTAGATTGTCACATATGCCAAACTACAATTATTTGTGCTGTATTAATAAATATCATTTAAACCAGCTGTTTCTTCTATTTTGAATCAGAGTCAAATAAGGTAAATTTAATCCGGAAGCACCAGAGTAATAATTCGAACCCGGAAACACTATTTTCAAAGGTTTTGGGCAAGTAGACTGAAACCGACACTGACTAGATAACTGCTTAGCACAATTCCTGTTACAGTATATTCATAATTACTTTTACCGGTAACATAATACTAACATGTGTCAACAGACACTTAAAATTATGAAATTATAAAAGAAGTGTTAAAAACATATCCAAATGTCTATCTAATTCATTGTTTTTTCAGTGTTTAATCTTAAATATGTATGAAAAACACTCTTTCACATAACATATTGTCATGGTGTTGCCTGTAGGTACCTGATTATCACTAGCTCGCTCTCTCTCTTTCTTTCTCTCTCTCTCTAAAATATAATCTAAGTAAAACTTTGTAGCTATATGTAAAACAAAAAGTAACAATTTCATCCAAACAATTAATACAATATATGACCAGGGAGTAAAACCATTATAACTCCAATCCACTAATTTCAATCTTAATGCACTGGGAGGCAGAATACACCTGAAATCCATTTACCCAGTATCCAAAATGAAGATCAAACCCAAATTCCCTGGTGAAGAGGGTGAAGTGAGTATTCTATAACAAGAGTGAAAGACACCGAGCAAAAAGTATGGCAGTTAATCACTCTATTATATCTACTATACATACAACACAACTAGCTCATCCCTGCTAAATTAACAAGGATCATAGGTATAACAGGAGAGATCATTAGTTTATACATTTAGTCCATCAAAAAACGTCACACTCTAGTTGTTGATGCAGGGTGTACAACACAGTTCTTATAATTATGATATCTGATGATCAAGGTAAACTGGTTGACAGACTGCCAATGTGGACAGTTACATGCTAACCCCATCCACCCTCCAAGCCAAGTGAAAATTCCATTTTCACTGTTGACTTACTTATATCCATCTCTCCTGGTCACAGGCACTTGTTTCTATCAATAACGGGAGATCGATACAAGTACTAATCTATCAATAACGGGAGATCGATACACATACCAATATAACATGTACTTGTATCAATCTCCTGTTATTGATAGAAACAAGTGCCTGTGCTCCTTGTGGAGAATTGGGCCAGACATTTTCACTGTTGCACAATGTGAAATCATGAAGCAATTCCATTTTCACTGTCGTCACAGTCATGCAATGTGAAATCATGCAAACAGATCGTGTAGATGCTTGTATATCTTCAATTTAATAAAATATTTTGGTTTATAAATTAATTTTTCTAATTTCTAAAAATATATGAGTGTTTAATTTGGTAATTTTATATCAGTTTATACAATTAATTTTTATCATTATTTTATGTTACTTTGGTATTTGTTTTACTTGCACAAATAAGTGCAGTCATTATAAATTATTAACATAAAGAAACAATGAACATAAAGGAAAAATTCGTCCTGGAGATCACATCAGTGGTCTTGTTTATGCAACTTGATAATCACAGGTGTCAGTTGAATCAGTTTGAACGTTTATAATTTATACAACTATTTTTTATATTTGAAACCAGGGCTTCATGGCATAATAATTTCGGTACAAATTGTGAGTGTTATGTGGGCCATTTTCGATTGATCTTTTTATTATCTACGATTTATGGTAACTTTTCATTAGTTTTACGTATCAACATGATGCAAGCATTCTGATGACACCGAGCGTTCTAGTTTGTGTCACCATGTTGTAAATGCGTTTGATTTACGAGTAAGATAAGTTATCATACCCTCTCCATTTGACGAGCTATCATCGCTCATTTCTGGACTTGAAAAATCTTGTGATCTTTGGACTGAAACAGAGTGGGAATTCCCAATCCCAATGTCATATCAGCTGATGGACGATTCCCACTGGGGGCGGGTCTTCCATTTTGACAAATCACGTGATTTGAATCACATGATTTAACAAATAAAATCTTAAACCAATTTCTGGACGGGTTGCATTTATGTTCGGAAATTAATGTCATACAGTTTGAAATAAATAAATAAATAAATAAAATAAACACCAGAACTATTCGATCAGTTGCTTGATTCATAGCAGAACTATTGCCTTTTTCTGTCTACAGTCTACATTTCACTGTACAAGGGGTCCAATGGGCCTTATACGCTCACCTGATAAATTGTACTTTTAAGCAGAGACATATAAAACCTTATATGTCTCTGTTTTAAGAAAATATAAAATATCAAAATCTTAAAACACAGTAAAGATTTTAAACTTTTGCAAGATAATTATATCAAAATTATCATGATCATTGTATCAATACCTACAATATTCCAATTTACATGCTTACGGTATACAACAAATTCATAGTTTTACAGATAATTATAGATTCAAGTATTTTTTGCATTTGTCCAGATCGGTACCTTTTTAGTACGCAAGGTTGCCATTTAGGTACTTTTTTATCATTAAGTGTTTGATTTTTGGTACAGTTTCCATATAAAAAGTCCAAATTTTTAGTACTTTTAATTAAAAAGAAACAGTCAAAATGGAAAAAAAATCTAATTTGACCTTTTAATAATTTTATCCATCCGTTTATATGGTACAAATCCATCAAAAAAAGGTAAATCCTTTGAATTGGTCAGCCTGTACATGTCACCTTGACCTTTGAACCCATGACCTTCATCTATATATTGCATTAATACCTACCATGCCTATACAAAAAGTTTATAGAATATTTCACTTAAATCGAATGCCATCAGCTGTAGGTGAAGCAGCAGAAATTTTTATCTTATATATTTTTGCAGGACACACAGAGCAATGTGCAGGGAGTAGTCATTAGCATGCCACGTCTAATGTGACACAGGGAATCAGCTTTTAAGGTCTGTAAAATCTGAGGGACTTCTAAATTCAGGGTGCTTGGCCAATTTAATGAGGACACTTATTTTCAAATCTTGGTCAGACCTGGCTTGGGTTCAAACCCCAACCTCCTACACATGGAGCAAGCACTATTACAGCTCAGTCACCATGGTGGTGTAAATAAATCATAGACATTTGTAATAAATGGCAATTACCAGAGCAACCAAAACAAGTCATAACAAATAATGTAACTGGATAAGGAGAATAATTAACCAATGGAAACCAAGTGAGAATTATATCTACCTACCGATATTCACTTCAAACAATTTGTAGCTGATAAAGTATGTCACTGTCACTTTCACTGGTTCCTCCTGGGTCATAGGGGCACTGCATCAATGAACGCTGCACAAACACCAGCAGCCATGTTCTTTGTAAGAACCAATTCAATGAAGAATAGATACTCCAAATGAAATACCAGTAAGAAAGCAAGACAAGATTAATAGAATCCTACACCAGTACCAGGCGACAGTTTGAGAGATATCTCAGTGAGGTCTGGACATTGAAAATGTTTATCCAAGTTTGAGATTAAAAGAATCATGTACTGGTAAGTTTGAGAGACTAACTGATGGATTGTATGGGGTTTTACGTACCAGTCAAGAATATTTCACTTATATCAAGACATCACCAGCTATAAGTGGCAGAAATTTTGACCTGAGCAGGGAGGGTTCTTAAACAGGCCATGTCTTCTGTGACACAGGGCATCTGTTTTTTGGTCTCTTCCAAAAACACAATTTCTTTCATTTCTAATTGCCAAGTATGTAGCAAAAGAACAGATGTTACCTATTGTTAAGTCTTGGTTTGACACAGTTGGGGTTCATACATTACTAAATGCCAAGTACTTAACAAAAGATTTTCAAGTCTTCGTCAGAACCTGCCAGTGTTCATACCCACAACCTCCCACATACAAAGCAAGTTAACACTTTAGAGAGATATCTTAGCAAGTTCTAGATTGAAAATAGAGAAATCAACAGGAATGACAGAGAATACACATATTGAGACCACTGATAATAAAACTCCAAACTTTTGACAGGCATATGATCCAATGACAGAACTAGATTTCAGTGGTGTGGTTAAGTACATCTGAACATGAATACTTGGTACCGGCAAGTCCAGCTTACCAGTACATGCTGTCGTAAATTTACCGTATTTCACATTTCAACACTTAAATACGCTACCCAATTTCATAGTATCAAGTGGAGATTTATTCATAAACATTGGAGGAAATTTGACTTAAAAGAAAGTCGTTTATTTTCCATAGCTCATTTTAAAATTTTAAAATTAACATTAAAAGAGGTGTCTGGTAGCGAAATAAGTGTGATGGTTATATAGTCCTACACTGTTGCTTGAATCATAACATTTTTAGCATGTTCCAATGCCCATCTGTTGGGGTTTAATCACCATGGAGACTAAGAAAAGTCCATCTGCATCTATCATTTCCAAATGCTAAGGCATATCACAAGAGTTTTACAACTGAAGCTTTGTTTCTCATACACTCAATCCTGCTTTAAAAGACACTTTTATGTAAGGACCATCTGCTTTTAAAGACCAGTAAATATTTATCTCTCAATTCTATATATGCATATAACTTGAACCGGTATACAACACCACCTGCCCATAAAGACCACTTTTATTGGTTCCCTTGGGTAGCTGTTATAGACAGGGTGAGACTGTATTTATCATGTCCAGGTTTCCACAATTTAAAATCATTAGTGACCATATCTCCAAAATTTATGAAAATACATGTACATGTATAGTACTTTTTTGTGTTTTTTTTTCTCACTAATTTGGTAATTTCTCATAAATTAGCAGCCAAAGGCTGTAAACCACTGAACCTTCAGTTTAACAAAAAAATACCTCCTAGGTCAAAGGATCTCCCCACGACAAGACACAGACAAGATGATGATGACAATAGCTTTTCTTTGGACAAGTTAGTTAACTAACTTCCATAAAGACCACCTGTCTATAGAGCCAAGTTTTATTGGTTCCCTTGGGTGGTATTTATCCATATACTGCCATCCAAAATTAACCATACACCTTGTCGCTTTGCATCACAACATCTTTTGACAATAAAGGCTAAATCTTAATTTTTATTTTAAAAATAATGAAAATATAAGCCATAAATGTAGTAATAATTTGCCTTATACATATTGGCAGATAATTTGTGAAAATTTTCATAACATATAATTAAAATTCCAATGTGTTTTAATTTTAGATGGCAGTGTATATATAAATGTTATTGTCAATTTTAATATTTGGTAAATATACGAAACAAAACATATTAAACAATAAATATGGAGAAGATATTTTATTAAATTTTGTGATACATGTAAAATGGTACTCTTACAATTATCTATTTTTTGGCGTAATAAAAATATATTTGCTGTACTGTAATATTGATCAGAAAACTGTCATTCTACTGCGTCATTCTACTGCAAAAGTAGACAGTGTGTATAGTCCAAACCTAAAACTTTAACCAACAACTTGTTATTGAAGTACCGGTGTTCATCTAACACACTTTTTGCAGTTTTTAAATCTGTCATTTAAAATTTCAGTTTAAATAAAATTATATAAAATAAACAACAACAAACATATTGATATTCACAAACACATATCTATTTTAATGTTTACAAATACACTGGGAGATAAAATCAGAAAATGGATTTTTTTTCTGTTTAAACAAAAAAACAATTAGCACTTTAAATAATGGTTCCACACCTGTAGGATGTTAATAATGCGATCAACGCAAGCACTATGTGAAAAACTATGTCAATTTCAGTAATTCAAATATCAGCTACTATGGTTTCACTTTGACACCTGGTGCATGGAATATGCCAGATGGTCAACATTAGCTGATGAGACACCAGCCACTGATATTCTTCCGTCTTTTGTCAAAAACACAGAAAACTCTTTTGTTAACCTTTCAACCTGAAAATAAAAAAAAATTAAAAGTCTTGATTGCTGTGTTATCACAAATCTCAATTTTAGTATCAGACATGAAGTTGTTGGTGGCGATGTACATACACATTGATGCAACATTTTTGATATCAAACACTTTCAATTTTAATAACATTTTGAATTTTCACTACATATACCAGTAACCATCTGTTTAAGCTAACAAGAGTTTTGATAAACCAATTGCAGACCTTTTGTTTGAATGTTAAGAATGTTACTACCGTAAGTATTATATACCATTTCATAATGAGAAACAAGGTTTTGAATCATACATGTGACTTTTTCCTTTATTAAAAGCCTCTACATATCCATTTTTGGAAAGGTATGGTGAACTTAAAACAAACATGTTGACAAAAACAATGATATCATCATAAAGTTATCACCCCCCCCCCCCCTTGCTTAATTGTGGCAAGACAAAAATGGTGGCCATCAAATGGTCCTTGTTATGGTATGGGTAGTGAAAACAAAGTTGTTAAATGGACAGTCAAGTAAATATCCCAAAAGATAAACATATTTTGATTCAAAGTTATGTGTCACTCAGTGTTTTTTTTTCTCAAAGCAGGTGTTTCAGGTTTATTAAGCGTCAATGCATGGATAGTTTGTGGATTTGATTACCAGTGCATACGCCTCATCATGATGAATGATTGTATATTTATTTGCCAGTTACTGTCAATACATAACTTAGGCAACCTTCATAATAATTTTTATTTCATTGTTTTTGGCTAAAACATTTTTGAAGTCATTAGTAGTTTTTCACTTGAAACTTTTTAGCCTAACTCAGAACATTTTGACTTGGGGGTAGAGTAATGAACATTTGTAATAAGGTGATCAGTTCATGGATGATATAGGAAACAGTAAGGCCATTCCTATCAAATTCTATGTTTGACATCACCGCGTGTGTCCGTTTTAATAATCAAACAAATTCCATCAAATGCGAAAATCGGTATTTGATCATAAAATCAGGTCATTTTTTCATGTCCATTTCGTGATATAATGATACATACTTGAAATTTGAAATGGATCTAGACCATTTTAATTTTTGTTAAAATTGTTTCATTTTTTGTTATTTTTTTAATTTCAATTAAACATTTAAAACACGATGTTTTTTTTAAATTTATTTACTGAAAATGTAATGTGCATATGAACAGAAAATATGATTTTGTTTTTTCATTATAATTTGTTTGTTTGCCTCATACCCTCCTCCCTTTAAAAAATTAAGTGACGTCAAACATAGAATTTTATTGGAATGGCCTAATGCCTGGAGCACAATACTGACCTTCAACAAGCAAACTGACAAACTTTGTCACTTTAGGATCTGTCTCAAAGGGATCCATAAGCATTCACTTTAGACCGCTAGGCCATTGAGGCCTCAATATTGAGTTGTGCTATTTATATACGATGGGTGTAGCTAGCTAAACACAAAGTTCTTACCCTTCAGGAGACCTTACCTCACTTCCCTGGTTGAAGTTCACATGTTTAACTTAATTTGCCAGTTTCAAAGTTTTTACTTTGTTTCAGGATTGTGATTTAGACATGTATCAGTATGTTTGTTTTTTTAGTAATACAACATACTGTAAACCAGCTTTTATTCGCGTGCGTTTAACTTTCCCGTATTTCGCGAGGACAAAATAATCGCAAAAGTTAACACCACAAACTTGTTTCCAAAAATGCTTATAATATTACCAAATATTCAGCTTAAGTCCATATTGCGAAAGTTTATAGTCGAAAATTGGTTTTGGTTTGAGAATTGCGAAAGTTAATATCCGAGAATAAAATTTGGTTTACACTAGTTTTGTACAGTATAATAATTACCTGATCTGGTTTCAGTCCTGTAAAACAGAACATTCCTATCTGATCAGTAATATGTTGCCAATTTCTACTTGATCCTTCACGCTTCAATCCTGCTACAAGTTTCTCTCTCATCGTAATAATTCTGTCTGCCATTCCTTTAACCTCCCCTAACCTAAACATGAAAAATAGTATATATAGTAAATATAGTACCAAACATCAAAGCTCTTTGTCTGTTTATCCTTTATCCTACAGTAACTAATCATGCAAAAAATATATGCACTGTGAATTATACTGACCCTTTTTCATGTGTGTGGTGGTTGCAGTGTCATTCTTAAAGGAGGAAAGTTTTTGAAAATGACGCCCTCTGAAAAATCCTGAGTGAACACTGCATTTTATTTAGATAAAAGATGTACAGTCACATGTTGGTGTCATCAACCTACATAGATTATATGTAATATTCAAGAAAATGTAAGTACCGGTAATTGAAGTATCGTGGGCCATGCCTTTCAAGTTCTGACACTGGTCACCGCAACTAATGACTTACTAGTGTCATTGACGTTATTAAATGGCACAATTCAGGTCGAGTTTTCATTTTTTTTTTTTTTTTTTTTTTTTTTGTGTGTAATTTAAGCATGCCTGGTCTTTGTCGGAACATAGTGGGCGTGGTCGGCCATCCGCCAATTATACTTACCACACAGATCTAAGTTCTGGAGTATTTAATACTTTGCTGACGATTCGTGCTCCATGGATAGGTGGATTGGAGTACATAGGTCTAATTAAGATTTTAACCTGGGACATACACCTATCTGCCTCTTCTTTTGTGGGACAAACAAGAGTAAATGCACCAGCTCTTTCACCTAGAAATGAAAATTTTGATGCGTGTACAACTGAACAAAAACTAGTAAGGGGACCAGTAAATTAATTGTTACTGTAATTTTCAAATTCAATGAAACAACTTATCTTTTATTTAGTTTTTCTTCACCGCCATTGGAACATTTACGTTTACCAGGCGATGCTATTTTAAATTTTCAATAACCAAACCAAACAAAACAAACAAAACCTTGATCAACTTGATACAGAGAGTAGTATAGATTACGTGACTATCAAACCCATCAAAAGCTTCATTATTGGTCCATCAAAAATCTTTAACATTGGAAACAAAATCTTAAACTGAGGGGCCTCGGTGGCTGTGTAGTCTAAAGTGTGTTTAAGGAACCCAGTGCCTCTGGCAGTTGAGGTTTTAATGACTGATTCAAGTGTGAAAAAGTTTATCAGTTCATTTGTTGCTAAAGTTTGTTGGTGTCTCTTGACACTCCAGTTTTCTCCACAATCCCTGACCTGACCTCCTCAATGCTAGTGAAGAATATTTACTAGGGCGTTAAAACTCCATAAAAATTTAAAATTTGATCATTATAAAATCTAACCAAAAATATTTTATTGGAGGCTAAATGATCTTGCATTCACCATCATGCTGATGTTGATGCTCCTCTGTACATTTAGTATCTTCAATATGAAGGCTTACCATACAATCCCATATTCTTTGCAAATGACTGACACAGAGCGACCTCATGTCCATCTTCAACGAAGTGTCTCAAAGCAAATGCATCCTTATCAATATCGCCACTGGCAAAACCCTGGTATGCCATGTCGAAAAATGGAAACAATTTCTTCTTTTTCATGGCTGAACTAATCTCCTTCCATTGCTCTGGCTGTAAGTAATTAACAAAATAAAAATTGTGACTGTTTTGAAAATTATAAATTTCGACTGTTTTGAAAATTGTAAATTTCCAAACTTGAAAGAATATTGTAAGGATCTGAGACTGAACATTTGTAACTATGGTGGAAAAGATATTATTTTTTGTCACCCTTCAAAGAAATTTCTCGCATAGCGATTTGTTAACTTGCCGGGGCACATGGAACTATGTTCGGAAATCTGCCGGGGTACATGAATGCATGCGACATTTAGCGGTTAAAGGGAAGTAACTCGTACAACGCTGATGTCTAGTTACAGTAAACAAACATGGCGACAACGTACGCAAGTTACACAAAATACTAAATGGAAGTTAAAAAGATTCAAATGGTAACGCTTTGAAGGGTGACAAAAATGTTATACAGGGTTTTGGCAGGTTACACGGCCCCATGTACCCCTTCAAAGATGAATGTACCCTTCGCCTGCGGCTCAGGGTACATAAATCTTTGACTGGGTACATGGGGCCGTGTAACCTGCCAAAGCCCTGTATAACTTATAATCTATTCGAAGGCAGAGTACTTGACATAAACTAAACCAAAACCAAACCAACACCCACCCTAATCAACAATTTACCTCTATGTAGAACGTTCAACCAACCCCGACCCTAATCAACAATTTACCTCTCTGTAGAACGTTTAACCAACCCCAACCCTTATCAACAATTTAACTCTACGTAGAACTTTCAACCAACCCCAACCTAATCAACAACTTACCTCTATGTAGAATGTTTAACCAACCCCAACCCTTATCAACAATTTAACTCTACGTAGAACTTTCAACCAACCCCCACCCTAATCAACAATTGACCTCTACGTAGAACGCTTAACCAACCCCCAACCTAATCAACAACTTACCTCTATGTAGAACGTTTAACCAACCCCCACCCTAATCAACAATTGACCTCTACGTAGAACGTCTAACCAACCCCCACCCTAATCAACAATTGACCTCTACATAGAACTTTCAACCAACCTAAAACATTTTAGTATTGATCAATATTTTCAAATTTAAAACCAGTCTCCGTTAAAACTGAAACATGTAACCATTTATAATGGGATGACTTTTACAACTTCAAAATTCTTCCAAATTGAATGCCAATCCCAAGGCTAAGTACTTGATATAAATTGCAACTATACAGTATAAACAGAAACAACACTCCCCACTAGTAATTCATAGTGCTCCATCATATATTCAACCCAAGGGCTTTTAATTTATATATAGTGTTTTATTGAGTGCGACTTTTGTCCAAAAGTTTCAAATCTTAAACCATTCCCAGCCAAAGAGTAACCATTTATCTTGCTGCTGATGAAGACTGGAGTGTATTACAGTGTTCTACAATCTGGTCAAAATTTTCTCCTTATATTGAGGTGGTCAATTCTGAGACAGTAAAGGAAACCAGAGTACCCAGAGAAATCACCAACCTTCAACAAGCAATCAAACCGACATTTTTACATCAGGAAATTCATGAGTGGGATTTGAACCTAAAGAGTGAGAGTTGCTGTGATCAATAAACAAGACCCCAAATGAGGCTCAAAAATGGATGTGCAAAGCATATAAACAAACAAAGATAGAGATTAACTGTTTCTGATCAAATCACAGGTAATACAGAAGGCTGTTTATACTGCTGTCCGAGTACGGTACATGTACCGATACTCAAATACCACTTACTTTTGGATCGACACCTGTTGGATTGTGTGCACAGGCATGGAGTACCACTACACCACCTTCTGGGATATTCTGAAAAATAAGCGTTAAATGTGTAATTAAAAAGTGTAAGTTATGGTTATCGTCAATGGTTTTATTTTTACATTTCGCTTCTTGGCACGATGGTTTGTTTACAATCCGCAACTTGACACATCATAATATTTGTGTTGTTGCCGGCGATACAAAACCATGACGTCAGAAAACAAAATGTCGCACGTTAAGCTTTCGGTCTATACTGTGATAAACCAAATCGCTCATCAAATAGTTTATTACAGATAATTTGATTTGGATTGTAAATATATACTTACAGAAATATCCTCTAGGGCACCAGTGAAGTCAAATCCACATGTATTAGGATCATAATATCTGTATGACTTAACATCTAAACCAGAATGTCTGTAAATAAACATATGACATTTAACATATCGGTAGTAGTATATGTGGTACATGTAACCGGGTGTGTGTGTCCGCTTGAAGCACAGTGTCAAATCCACATCTATTGGGATCATAATATCTGTCTCTGTCTCTCTGTGTGCATGTGTGTGTGTGTGTGTGTGTGTGTGTGTGTGTGTGTATGTGTGTGTGTGTCAGCTTGAAGCACAGTGTCAAATCCACATGTATTAGGGTTATAATATCTGTATGACTTAACATCTAAACCAGACTGTCTGTAAATAAACATATGACATTTAACATATCTGTAGTCTGTGTGGTATATGTATGTGTATGTCAAAAACAAACACCAATCTATGTCCAAATCTCAACCCCAAAGCAAAGTAAAATTTTGAAACTGACAAATTACCGTAAGTTAAACATGTGAAGTTCAACCAGCACAAGAGGTAAGCACCTCCTGTTTAGCTAACTACACCCTTAACATGAAAAATTGAAATCGGGAATGAAATAAGCATGGAACTATGGGACATCAAATATATCCAGGATAATTTTGGATACAGAGACTTAATACTTAATAATATTGTTCAAGTGTGAGTGCTTGGGGTGCAGTGTCAAATCCACATGGCATAATGGTAAGTATTTCTGAATAAAGTATGTTGTTATATTGAAAGTCTAGATTATTTCACTTATACAATGTATCAAAACACCACATGCTATGCAAGAAGGTAAAAAAAATTCTATTATTTTACGTCTATTTCACATTGGGACATTTAATATGAGAAAGCAAAGCATATCTTCTCAATAAATGTGCATGTGTGTTCAATGAATATAAAAACAACTAAAAAATTTCAAATACCGGTATTATTTCTAAAATAATACCATGTCAAAGTGATTTATCAATAGTGGAACTATTGTTCAATAATTTTTCAAAAATGCAATAAACAAGATTTCAGTCGAAGCAAAAGTCCCTGCCAGCATATCATGGGGGATGAAAAGGTTGAATGTTCTGTGATAAACTACTATTGTTCCAGGGAACTTAGATAGTCGCTTTTTTATCTATTAATCTTTTATGTTTATTGATTTATATTTAATGTTATACATTTTGAATCTAAAATATAAAAGCCCAATTAAATGTCAAAACTTTGGTGTTCTACATCCCTCTGGTTTTGCTCTACATACCGAAAATTAGTTGTTTTTCAAACACTGCACATATGCCCTCTCGTTATCCGTGCCTCGTATGCAAATTTAGAGCATTGCATGAAGGGTTATTATTATACATATGCATGAGCATGAGTAAAACCCGAACCGCACACCTGAAAGACAACCTTGTTTTACCCATGTGATAATAATGAGTATGCAGGTCAACCAGGTGTGATGTATACCTATCTGAGGTACATTTAGGTATATATACAACACATTGGTTTTTCTCTGTTATGAAAAACGACAAAAGTTTCAGTATATACCTGTTTTGTAATTCCAGTTCAAGTCAGCAAACCTCATAGGTTTGATAGGTTATATGATTTTATTTACAGGAATATCAAAATAAGTACCAATATTACAATATTTGATTTTATATAAAAGATAAATCGACTATCTATGTAACCTGGAACAATAGTAACACAATACCAACCTAAAGACAACAATTTTCAATGAGTTGTTAAAGATTTTTGTTACCCAGGTGGAGATTTACAAATCATCTGATTCAATTTACCAACATTTGAATACTGTAAACATATTTAATTTCACTAGTGTTTATTTTCGAGGTATATGAAATTTGAACATATCCGTGTAGTTAAAGTTTCACGTTTTTTTAAATATGCACTATTACACAATAAGCATAATATAATTAATGCTCTGTACAATTTTTTGCGCAAAACATGGCTGTGAAATAAGCGAAAATTAGTACACAACGAAAATTAATGTGTTTACAATATACCAGTTTACTTACTTAAAAATAGGATTGTGGTTTCCCCATGTTGGAGATGGCACATAAAATGTTTTTGATGATGGATACCATTTTGACTACAAATAAATTAACATAAACATGATAGAGAAAAAATCAACAAAGATGTCTTAAATATGCTTATGATTGTAAATATGATATCAAATGGGATTCCCAGCTGTACCATGTGATCAATACCTCTTAACATTTGTGCAGAACGTTTTGGAAAAGGCTAACACCACAAATTCCTGGAATAATGCCATTTTTACAGGAAAAAGTAATCCTATGCAATTCAATATCTATTGGAAATAAGTGTTCAGCACTATTGTTAGGAGGTCTCACGCATTTCAGCGGGGACCCCATTGGAAATATTGCATACAAACATCAGAAAATAAATGCTGTATTGCCAATCAATCATTATTACACTTGAAAAAAATATCTATTTATAATTCAAAAAGCTGTAGTTTGTTTTTCGACAATCGATATTAAAAAGAAAATCTATGAAAGAATACTGTAAGTGTATTTTGAAAACTTTGAACTTGTACTGGGATATGAATATATTTCCGGCAATAACATGCCTGAGATAGCTGTTGGACATGTCGAATGATTGTTTAGCAATAATATTTAACACAGTTTTTATTCATACTTATTGTTTATAGAAATCACAAATTAATGCTGGTCACACAATGTGACTTACAGATAATATTTAAGAAATGACATTCTGCTCATTGACAATATTTCTTCCATATCTGCTCATGCGAGATGAGGTTTTTGACCATATGAGATCAGCTTATCTCCTGTGACCATGTGACCTTAAGTGACATCACATAATGTCGTCCTGTGGGGGACACGGGAAAATTCATACGCATCAAGGGTCATGACCCAAATTGTCTTCCAAAGGGCATTGCAATACAATTGCTTCTGATGTTTCATCAAAGAGATACAGTCATATTACAAATATTACATAATATAAATAAAAAAAGAAATATGAACAATAACTAACTAGTATATTTAAAGTTTTCAACTTACAAAGAATGCTGCACCAATACGCAGAGATCCAGTACCAGACACACCCTGTACAGTAACATTCTGTAAATACAAGGTCAACTTCTTTTTATTACAGTAAATATAAAATAAAAACCAAATTCACGACTTAAATGCCTGACTATAATCTATATACTACTATTTGTATTCATATTACATATTATACAAGTTTTAATTTTACAGCACTAGCCCCCATCCCCCACCCCATATCGATATAGATATAATCAATATAGATTTGTTAAAGTTTCTTCATTAAGATTTAACCCAGTATCATCACTATTATCATCATCATCAGTTACGGAAAAGCAGATTATTTCAAAACGCAGAATTTTTTGATTTATGGAAATTTAATCAGCTAAAAAACTTGCTATACATTGACAGTTGCCATTTTGTCACTTCAATATTTCACAAATCTTGATTCATTTTTTTCACGAGTGTCAAATTCATGTACATCAAACCAAAAATATTCCTAATGTTATATGTTACAACCTTTTCCACAGTTCATAGTCCTTTAACTAGAGAACAACAAGTTTTATTGCTATAAGTTGACAGGTTCTTGAGAAAAAATTGTTAAGTTCAAAATTTACTACATGAAGGATTGAACGAATGACAACTGACAAAAAAACATTGAAATAGTTCACATAGGAGTATTGACTTAAAAAGGAGTAAAATTTCAAACCATGTACAGTACAGACCTGTCACAGGTAAACACTGAGCTAATGAAAAGGAGTCCAAGCTCTTCTGTGGAGCAACCAAGATGTGGCAAGCTAGTGCCCGAAAACATGCTGCTGAGAGATATATCTTATTTTTTTGCTCATCCTGTTTCATTTGCTTCTAGTTGTAAGAGTCCTCTTTAACGGCCACAGGTGGCCTGCTTTTTTTTTAAACTCTACAGAGGTGTCTTTAGCGTGCACTGAGACACGGGAACTCAGTTTTGAGTCTCGTCCGAATCACTATTCTGGTAATGAGCTTTTTACGGCTCTAGTATGGGCAGGAGACGAAAATCAAATATTTAAGAAAATTTCCAAGTCCCGAGTGAGCTTTGAACCAACGACCCTTGACTTCGAAGGTCAGTGACAGTACCACTTGGCCATGTTTGCCCATGTATATATATATAGCATATATAGCAGCTGTCAAGATATAGCTAATGAGGGGCCAATTAGTGAGCTTAGTGTTAAACTTTTGACAGGTCTGTATTGTATATTGTGACTTACTAAACCCTGTTTAAGAACTTTACTGTCAGCTCCAAAAGCCAGCTCAGCGGCTGATTTACAGAAGTCAGCTGGTCCACCTATAGGAGCATATTCATGGTCCAAGTTTTCAGCCAACATCATCTCTTCAGCCTTTGAAAAAAATTTAGTTACCTCTGTTAAATATTAATATGCATACATGTATATATATATTACAAATAATGTCAACGTCAACCAGTAGATGACCTACTTAGGGTCAGCTTATACCTGATGTTCAAGAGTGGAGTAATGGTGTTTTACACCCCAGTCAAGATTATTTCACTTATATCTTGAGGTGGTCAGTTCGTAGATGGTGGAGGACACCAGAGTGCCTAGAGAAAACCAAGGAAGTGAAGGGTGATGTGTTTTGTAAGCCCACACTTTAGACCACCCAGCCACCAAGGCCCATGATTTTAAACAACAGAAAATGGTTTAAATGCTAAGGGACATATTTTTATCTTACGATAATCAGAATTATTTTCACACATTCTGAGAGAGTCTAAACGTATCACAGACAACTGCCCCCCACCGTCCCCAGTCTCCTTAATAGACATGAATCCTTGATAACGTTTCTATTGCTAGTTATGTATTGTTTTACCTTTTTGACACAGCTGAGAATGTAAGGTTTCCCTTTATCATCTCTATAAGCTCCTACACCAAGGTTCATCTTTTTGGGATCTGTACATTTCTTAAAGGCTTCTGTTACCCCTAGGATGGCATCAGGGGGTCCCATCTCCACTCCCTGCCATGTTGATCTATGGTAGATTTAAAGATGAATTATCATATGACACTTAGGAGATAAACAAACACTTGTCTTAGGCCAGTTAGTTGTACTTTAGCAAAAAAATTAACAGGTCAAGGGGTTCATTGTATCCATTGTGGCCTCCTCATATTTGGAAGGTCTCAGGTTCAAATCCTGGTTTGGTTGCTGCATTTTTCCTCCTTTCAGTTTACATTTGGGGGCTCATCTGACCCTGGAAAATGACAGACAACCATGTTGGTCAAACCTGAGTTTTGATTTAAGGTAGTTAAACTGAATAAAAGAGAAATGTGGTGCAGCAAGCTTGAAAGGTGACTGGTTAGCTCAGTGACAGTTTGCAGACCATCCCACTGGTATTGGCAAGGTCTCAGTTTCAGGAAATGTTGATTGCTGCATTTTTCACCTTTCTTGTTACAACCGCTCCCATAGAAAATTTGTTTATTTATTTGTAAATTTATGGGTCCAACACAAGGACAATTTTCATACCCGATTTCAATAATACAGTAAAAATAACAGCTTCTTCATGCTCCATGACTGCAGACCAATCAGTCAATATTGGGCAATTCCCATTCATGTTGGAGTTAATTTAGACACTATTTTTTTTTCTTTTCTGTTACATATAATGGAGTTTACCAGCATACCATATGATCAATACCCTTTAACGTTTATGTAAAATGTTTCTGAATATGCTTATATCAAAATTTCCTAAAGTGTAACATCATTTTTATCGGAAAAGGTAAACTGAAGTGATTCCATCCCCAATGAAAATAAATGTTCCACAGAAACGGTAAAGGGTATCATGTGGTACACTGGCGAACCCCATTGTTTAAACAGAGCTGCCAACCCTACTTTGTGCAATTGCGGGTCCGTCCGAGATCCATCCAAGGTGCGTTACACACTGCTAAGCTGGCTGCACCACTCTAACCCAAAGAAAATTTTTTTAAAAAAGATTAACAAGAGGCCCATGGGCCTTATACGCTCACCTGATAACTAATGGCTAGCTGATAGATTTAAAGGAAACATAAATACTAAACCCCAATGAATTTTTTCTTTACATACATCAAAATGATCATTGTATCAATATCTACAACATTCTAATATACATGCCTATACAAAAAGTTTATAGTTTTCAAGATAATTAACCATTTCAGTATTGTTTTGCATCTGTGACCTTGACCTTTGAACCCATGACCTTTTTCTATACATCAAAATGATCGTTGTATCAATACCTACAACATTCTAATATACATGCCTATACAAAAAGTTTATAGTTTTCGAGATAATTAACCATTTCGGTATTGATTCGCATCTGTGACCTTGACCTTTGAACCCATGACCTTTTTCTATACATCAAAATGATCGTTGTATCAATACCTACAACATTCTAATATACATGCCTATACAAAAAGTTTATAGTTTTCGAGATAATTAACCATTTCGGTATTGATTTGCATCTGTGACCTTGACCTTTGAACCCATGACCTTTTTCTATACATCAAAATGATCGTTGTATCAATACCTACAACATTCTAATATACATGCCTATACAAAAAGTTTATAGTTTTCGAGATAATTAACCATTTCGGTATTGATTCGCATCTGTGACCTTGACCTTTGAACCCATGACCTTTTTCTATACATCAAAATGATCGTTGTATCAATACCTACAACATTCTAATATACATGCCTATACAAAAAGTTTATAGTTTTCGAGATAATTAACCATTTCAGTATTGATTCGCATCTGTGACCTTGACCTTTGAACCCATGACCTTTTTCTATACATCAAAATGATCGTTGTATCAATACCTACAACATTCTAATATACATGCCTATACAAAAAGTTTATAGTTTTCGAGATAATTAACCATTTCGGTATTGATTCGCATCTGTGACCTTGACCTTTGAACCCATGACCTTTTTCTATACATCAAAATGATCATTGTATCAATACCTACAACATTCTAATATACATGCCTATACAAAAAGTTTATAGTTTTCGAGATAATTAACCATTTTGGTATTGATTGGCATCTGTGACCTTGACCTTTGAACCCATGACCTATTTCTATACATCAAAATGATCGTTGTATCAATACCTACAACATTCTAATATAAATGCCTATACAAAAAGTTTATAGTTTTCGAGATAAGTAACCATTTCGGTATTGATTCACATCTGTGACCTTGACCTTTGAACCCATGACCTTTTTCTATACACCAAAATGATCGTTGTATCAATACCTACAACATTCTAATATACATGACTATACAAAAAGTTTATAGTTTTCGAGATAATAATTATAATCAGAGGTAAAAAAAATTAGGTCACGACCTTCACAATTGACCTTGACCTCATTTTGAAGATACAAACAAGAAGATGTCAAAACTGAAAACCCCATGTCATTATCTGGCCAAATAGCGAAGTTATAACAATTTGAAGCTATTTTACGATTTTTTCAAAATTAAACGCAAAAACGCGTAACCTATTTTTTGTCCGAATTTCACAAAATGAACAAACTATAGGCTTAAGACCCTAGAGAAGCCAAATATCACATCAGATTTTTCTCCAATCAATACTTACGGAGAAGAAGATTTTTTAAGATTTTTGCACCCCTAGGTCACCTTGACCTAGTTATGGTAGCCATGGCAACACCACGAACAAATCTGAATTGCACCGACCCAGACATGCTTCTGACCAAGTCTCGTTGAAATCTGTCAAGTACTTTCAGAGGAGAAGTCGAAAATGTGTGTTAACGACGCACGCACGCACACACGCACGCACGCACACACGCACGCACATACACACGCTGCACCATACCATAAGCTCACATGACCTTTGGTCAGGTGAGCTAAAAATGGTGCGCTGTTGTGTAATTTCACAAAGAAATGGATACAGTATATGCGCGTCACAATTTTGTGATTTTTCACCCGATACTGGCACAAAATTAATCCAGATTACACTCTTACATGTCTTAGTCCTCAAACTGTATGGTTAATTGCGGGTCAGTCCACTTCTTGGCGGGTCAGCAGGAATTCACATGAAAATGTGAGTTGGACCCGCGGGTTGTGGGTCAGTTGGCAGCTCTGTTAAATAGGGTTTTATGTCCACATAAACATATGATAAAGAATATTTCACTTGTATCTCTAGAGATGTCACCAGCTGAAGGTGAATTACTCAACAAGTAGCAGTGTTACATTCAAAGTTTGTCATTATATTATTTTAAATAGATTGTTTTTAATAAGTTTTATATTTTGGAATGCATCTTTTTTGTCTAAATCTTGATATAAGCTGATCTGACTAAAATCACGTGCGCACTTCATGCACAGTTTAGGCAGGTGCCCGTTATACAGTTATACACACTTGGGCATAACCTCAAATTATATGATCCCAATTTCAGGTGCATAAAGTTCAACCACCGATCACATTAATAGAGAACCTTGATGAAGATTACGGTAGCTCTTGCATAACCACACTGTTGGCCTAATCTCTTCCGGAAAGATTAAATCTCCCGGTGCCGGGTGACAGATAATAATTTTTTATGTAAGGTCTTGCATGCCTGCAAATATATCATTTAAACGATAACATTTGAAAATTTGATAATGTGAATAACAAAATCATTACCCTGCTTTGCTACATGTTACTGTTGGTAGTACGTTTTGTTGTAAAAGTTTGGATACAAAACCCGGTTTTGCGATCTGCCGAACAGCCATCGTTGAAGGTCAAGTACAAAAGGGAAATATTACAGTGTAAGGGAAGCAACTCTTGCAAGATAAAAATCGTATATCAAAAAGTCCCACTCACAATATTTTCTGTTTAGTGTTGAAGAATGGCGAAATAGACCTTGTTACAGGGACAAAAATCTTATAAAATATATCAAATCAAAGTAAAAACATTGGCGATTTCATAATTTTAAAAAATTATTGATATCCCGATTACTTTTTGAAAAACAATATTTTAAAAATGAACCGTGCAAAATTGGTTAAAATAGATAGATAAATGATATAGATTGCCTATCAAAATGGCACTGGAAAAATAGTTCAATATTTATTGACAATATTGACCAATGGTCTGATCAACTCAGGAATACGGAGCAGTTATATGAAATCCATACACACAGACTGAAACCGTTTATTCGGAATACAAAACAGCCATAAGATGCATCACGGGGGACTATAGAACAAACTTAGAGTAAATGATTTATTACAAAGAAGGCAATTGAACTCGAAATAGAAACCCTGCACAACAGGAGAACACAACATCGTCTCGTTTTCCTCTACAAAATACTGAAGGGGTTGGTGCCAGCGATTTTACCTGCCTTGACGATCACCTACAAAAAAGAAAGAAAGAAACATTACACAAAAAACTTAAAAAAAAACGATATTTAAGTGATCTAATCCCCCCCTCCTATAACGATATTCACTCACATAATACACGAGGTTCACAACATATTAGAAGTATTATGTGTAAACGTGACAGGCTTTTATCACAATTCATTCATGTCCCGCACTATAAGAGATTGGAATGACTTACCAGAAGAAATAAAAAATACATGTAGTTCTATTTCAGTTTTCAAGAAATACATTAACACCAGTAGGAAAATACTCTCTTATTTTAACTGTGGTTCTAGAATAGGCCAAATTTATCATTCACGATTACGCTTAGAATGTACTGCCCTTAAATATCACTTATATTGTAAAAACTTAGTCCCAGACCCATTTTGTCACGGTATGTGGTAATGTTGAAAATACAGAACATTTTCTTTTATATTGTCGCAATTACAGCAATATTCGTGCTGTAACGTTGGAACATCTCCCATATATTTTAAGTGTTGACAAATTGTTATTTGGTGACCCAACATTACCTGTCGACCAAAACAAAACTATATTTATAACAGTTCAAAACTATATTTTACAAAGTAAACGATTCAACTAAACCCCAATTTTATTTTATGTTCATGATTCAAGCGAAATACACCACTATAATTTTTTTGCATTGTTATATATTATTAGTACACACCCACCAACATATTATTATTATTATTATTATTTATATTTTTATTATTATTGTTATTATTATTATTATTATTAAGTTGTTGATGTACATAGTAACTTCTTCACTTGTGTAATCAGGCTACTTTGTAGGAAACTGGTTAATATAAGAGTTGAACTCTTGTTCCAGAATCCTAATTATTGTAACTTTTGTAATATGTGATACTTGTTTAAATTGATAAAATATTGTTTACACTAAAAAAACTTTAAAGATTTAAAAACTTCTAATCCGATAAAAAAAATATGAAGTAAATAACAGTCGCGGATTAGTAAAAACATTAGCCAAAAAACAACAACTTGAAAATTCACTATTTGTAAAAACTGTAGCAGATTGGAATCAGTTACCAGACAGGATCCTTACATTAGACGACATTGGTCGGTACAAACACTGACAAAGTGGCACTACATGACTTCATGCGCCAGTACTAAGCGCTCTCCTTACCCATCTCAAATTATACCAGTATTGGGTTCTAGCGATGTAAAGATACAGATACAGATGGTTGGTAATAAATTTAACTTATTTGATTTTTAAAAAATAAATTATAATGTATTCAAATAGCGGCTGTGAACCAGTAAAGTATGCAGGTATAATATATTTTATAAACCAGTGTTAACCGTGTCTTCTCCGTTAAAATACCTTGACCAGAATTTTCTCAGCCGAACAATAAACAGTTCTGCACCATAATGACGAATGGAGCCCGGTTTCAAACGCGAAAAATGTTATGTCATCGGTAATTTTACATGTGATGCAGCAATATACCCGTTTGTCCTGCTTATGGCACGGTAAAATTTGTTTCGCAATTATTAATACGTCATACAGTAGAACTTGATCCCACTAAGTTACTTTATACAACGAAGCGAGCTACTTACAAATAAATCGATGGCGCAAGAATAATGCAGGATTAGGGTTATCAAGACCGGGGTTCAAAAAGTTTTATGGCCGCCATCATAACATTGTTGCCATTGTACAACTGATTGTAAGTATGGTGTCTCTGTATCCAAGATTGCACTAGATATATTTGACGTCCAATATAGTTCCATGTTAATTTCATCCTAAAATTTGCCGGATTACCTGATTACACACGTGACGTGTGTTTGCTAGCTTAACAGGAGCCGTCCTGAGTGTCTTTCCGGCGCCGGGAGCACCCGACCTCACTTCCCTGGCGGAAGTTAACCTAATTTGTTAGCTTCTAAGTTTTTACTGCTTTTGGATTGTGGTTTGGACATGGACAACCGCCTACTGTTTTTTTCTGAGACGCACACGCTGCACGTAATACTCAGTAAACTGGTAAAGTCAACAAGGTGTTGCAGTATCTAAAGATCTATTATTAAACATACTCTGGACGACTCAGCATCTCTAATCTAAGAGTGTATGATAAGCTACGTGTATTTTGTTGAAATTTGTTATGGTTCTTACTCAAACGAATTCAATTTTCGTAATTGTTATTTTAACCGAAGATGTATATCTACAACACACATCTAGAACATTTTTTGTATGCGGATTTCTCAGTATACCTTTAATGTAGAGTAACCCGTAAAATTAGTCTAAAATCTTTTGTAGACTTTTCAAAAGTCTACTGCCTATATCAAGGGTAAATAATTTGAATACGGAAATAATAACTTTCAGATGCGGAAGTGGAACTCATAGTTGAGACGAAACTTTTATTTTTCGTGATTTTTATTTAAGACTTGAAAATGATGTAAAATTATTGATGATAATTTGAAAAATAGTTGAAATCTACACTGTGTTCAGAACTTGCACAACAGGAACTGTATTTCTTTCTTGGTACAAACTCCACAAATCCAATGAGGAAGTTATGATTCAATTTTCATTGGATAAATATTTTTTTAGCACCACTGCTGAACCAAAATGGAGTTTCCAAAGAAAAAACCGACGATGAATACTACGCCCACCGGTCCAGGTCAAAATACCAAGGCTACCGGTAGACCAAAAGGCTCTGAACCACCAAAGATTCTAACCACCAATCCTAGAATATCAAATAAACTAGAAAACATTAAGAAAGTAGCAGTTACAAAGCCTGGACAACAGGCATTGTTCCTTGAACTAGATCAGGTAATAGTCATGGAAATGTCCAGATATTTATTTTTTATCTGTACTGTACACTGCAGACTTCTGACCAAGATTTGAAAATAGCTAGTGACTGTTCTTTGGTCGGTCACTCGGCATTTAGAAATGAAGATAAATGGGGTCCTTGGGAAGAGACCTTAAAAAACCGATGTTCCATACCACAGCATACATGGCTTGTATGAAAAACCTCCCTATACATGCCCTGAGAACACTGTAAAGGTCAAACTTTCTGCCATGTCATTTATATCTGGTGTCATCTCAATATAAGTGAAATATTCTTGACTAGGACGTAAAACCACATTAAATCTAACCATCTTTAAAACAAGTAAGCATGTAGCTCGGTTAATATAGTGAATATATTTAAGGTGGTTCCAGTTTACCACTGTCTTTTTAGAAAATAATTTCTTTGCTTGGTCAGTTACATTTGATTGATTGTACCTCTGAGTAGTCGCTTTGAATATATTCCCCTTAAGAAATCTTATAGCATATAAAGATGAGAGTTAAAATCTTGGTCTCATAAGAGGCACCAACACCTTAAATACATTTAAACGACAAACAAGAGAAATATTGAATTTATTTTTTACTGACATCATTACATTACGGATTACAATGAAATCTCAATTCAACACCACCATTGCTCAATCAGCATTGTTTGCTCAGTCAGTTTACATTTTTTCAATACATGTATTTTATTTTTCAGAATCGTCCTTTGGCAGCAATTATTCAAGATATATGTGATAAGTATGTACCATTGTTTATCATTATACCATAGTATATTATGGGTAGTGACTTAGTCTGATTTTATTGATATGTAGATCACTTTAATTTTATAAGTACATGTAAAAATTTTTACAACATCACCATTGAAAATGCAATCGTGAATACATGAACTCACAATTTGGATCTACCTAAAAATACATAAATTCGTGATTGTCACTAGTTTATAATCTTCTGACTTCTAGCTTTGTTACAACAGAAACTCCTCATACTTAGTTACTGGTCATCACTCAACAATTAATATAGAGATAAATAAAGCAGTTCTCGTTCCAGATAGCTGAAAAATTGCTGATGCGATGTTACTGTAGGAACCACTCTGTTTGTGACAGTGAAATAATCTTCATATCCATAGAAAATCAAATAAATTTAATTAAAGATTGATATTTTCCACTTGCTTGTACTTAGTCATAACAGGAAATCTGTATACGCATCCTTGATTAGCCCAGAATATATCTGCACAGGTATAAAATGTTGGTGCTATGGGGATTTAACATGTTGAAAAACCAGGCAAATGGCAGACTCTTTTGTGCATATGACATAAACCGTCACCAAGGTCATCACTTCAGGTGTAAAATTCGCCATATTCACCATGTAAAATCCCCATAACACCAACATTTTCCTTTCTACAGACATACTTTATGACAATCACGGATGTGCATACAGACTTCCTGTTACGACTAGGTACAGTTAAGTGAAAAATATCAAGCTTTATTCAAATTTATTTGATTTTCTATGGATATACTGGTAAAGTATTTCACTGTCACAAACAGAGTGGTTCTTACAGTAAGCAACATTCAACAACAACATCAACAATTAAAAGATCTGGTGTGATAGGTGTCCGTGCTATCTATACCTATTGTATAAGAAGATAAATTTGTGAGGAAAAATTATTTCATACTTGTATTTTATATTACAGATGGGTGTTAACAGATGCTGAGGATTTCGCACTACAGTTCTCAGACCCAAACAGACAGGCTTATATTACTGAAAGGGTATTTTTTTCTCTCTCTCTCCTATATATCAGGCTTATATTACTGAAAGGATATTTTTTTCTCTCTCTCTCCTATATATTTTGCACTTCGGTTCTTAGATCATAACAAACAAAATGTTTATGATTTATTTAAGGTAATAAGTAAATGATTGTAAATAGATTACCTCAGTGACAGATTTGTCTAAAGTACCAGCATACTGATCACATACTCAGTGACAGATTTGTCTAAAGCACCAGCATACTGATCACAGTACCTCTCCATTTACCCATGATTTAGGTTGGATTTCTACCTGGGATTAAGCCTAGCATCATTTTTTTTTTCAGCTCACTGGTTGGAATATGGTGGTACTCTAATTTCCTTAACCCTTCCAAAACTAACATTCTTGATATGAGTGAAATCATTTTGAGTGGGGCTCAAAATACATTTTCAACCAATTTGTTAAATTTCCTAGTTTATTTCTATCATTTATGTTCAAGTGCAACATACTGATTATAAGCTATGGCAAAACGTGGAGAACTTGAATTATATTTGCTGTCAGTTTTTTAGTTTTGAGTGAAAAAATACAAGAAAAATGAATTGAAGAGAAAACATTGGAATTAAATGATTATAAGTATCATTTATGATATTTGAGAAAATGGTGTTTAACTTTTTAAGAAGCTGCTGTAAAAACCAATAGTTTCTTATTTCTTATAAAATAATTGTTCATATTGCACAAAACTTTAAACATTGTTATATACTTGTAGTAAATTTGTTTCAAATATTGGATTTTTTTTTCAGAATCGTAATGAAATACAGAATGGAAATGTATTACAGCTGAATTCATCTCCAGTAAGTGATGGCTTTAGCTCACCTGCACAAAGTGCATATGAGCTTTTTGTCATACCTATGGTGCCTGCGTTGGTGTCAAATGTTAGGTTTACAGGGATATTCTATAAAATAGTGCACCTATACAGGGACCTAATTCATAGCATTTTAACCCATTGTTTATGTGATTAAGATCCACCATTATCCTTTGATATTTGCTAATTGTTTTGTTACATTTTACCTTTCTTGTATCTTGAGGTCTTCACACTAAATAGCTATAGGCTGATTGCCTCTCTGGCCCTTCATGATAAATGTTGCACATCTTTTTTAGGTAAAATAGTTTTTATCTTGCAAAATATATTTTTTCCACATTTTTAAAACCCCTTCCTTGCAAACTAGTTTGAGGGGGGTATATATGAATCACCATGTTTTTCTGTCCGTCTGTCTGTGTAAAATCGTATCTGGACCATATCTCATAATTGTTTATGATACTTACTTACTTGGTCATAAAACTTTATATGAATAATCTTCTTGGTCCATAGGTGTGTCATGACCTTGAACCAAGTTCATATCAGAAAGGTCAAGGTTGTGTGAAAACATTAAATATGGGGGGGGGGGGGGTATTTGTCTCTCAAGAGACAATTTTAGTTATAATTTCTCCCAAAATTAAAAAAAATTCAAGAAAATTGTTTTTAAAGATAACAACTTTGTTTCTTTGTTGCATACATTTAGATCATTAAGTTAAGATATCACTTTAAAATACTGCAACTAATTCAAATATTTCAATTTTATGAATGAAATTTGACATGATGATAATAATATAAACCTATGACATATAAATATGTAGTTATTTTATGGATGGCAGTGTATGTAGTGTAACAATTTGTCTTATTGTTACAACTTTGTTTTTAAAGGCAAAAACTGCTCACAACATTCTTGAAAAATTAAGGACATTAAAATCAGAGGATAGACTAGAAGCTTTAAAACAGCTGTCCATCTTGTCATCAGATAGTACATTTGCTATGGAATTTATCAACAAAGATGGACATCTCCTCATCATTAAGTTTGTTGTGGATGGAAAACAGTAAGTGTAATGTATTGTTAATTTCTATTTCCATAAAAACTTCATAATTTCCATATCAGATCAATAGAATCTTACAACGGTAGCAGTGTAATACAGAGATTACTCAAAACAAGCTTTAGCGAGTTCTGGACAATGAAAATATTCATCCGAGTTTGAGATATCTCTGTCTTACAGTGTTAATCATTGTTAATGGTGTAGGATTCTTTTTCTCACACATTTGCAGCATAAAAACACAATTTGTAAACAAAAAATTGCACCAAACATTCCGTTTTCAGACCATCATTGGTGCCTTCTGAAAATGATGTAATCAGTTTTGTTGACGTCCTCACGTAACATGATTATGACATCATAAATTAAGCGTGTGTAAGTGATTGTGAAGTAGATAAATTTTCTTTTGAGAAAAGTGATCTCATCCCTAGGGTGAGACAGAAAAATCTCACATGGTTAAAAATGCGGGATTTCCATGTCATGTGTGAGAAAATTCTGCTTTTAAATAGGGTGTGATTTTTCTGTCTTACCCTATGGTAATGACAAGTTATACATTCTATAACCTCACAATATCAAACTTGGTTCATATCTACGACTGTATATACTCTACATGTTGCAACACAGAAAAGATCATTGTGACCTAGTTTTAAGTCCAGTGATTTTCTTTGATAATATGAAGTTTAATATGACAATTTTGATGAAACATGGTTGTAAGTACAACTTCAGATGCTTTATGTGTTTCAACACAAAAAAGGTCATTGTGACCTACTTTTTCATGGCCTAGTGAAATTTTCCTGAAAGTTGCAGTACCTTAGATAGTAAAACAACATGTCCTGTTATGAATGTGCATACGGAAACATCATAATTATATATAAAAAATAACAATTTCCAGAAGTTATTACACCTTTATCTTCATTCAAATACACCTATCATCGCTACTACTAACAAAATCAGTTCTTTTCTAATGTACAAGGTTGCCACCATTGGGGTGACTTACCCCGCCATTGATCCCTGCTCAAACACAATTTCTTGTTTCAATCATCCATTCCTATGGGAACAATTACATCCACTCCATATGTACATGCGTATATTTAGCAATCCGTTGCTATGGACAATTAGTTGCCATGGTAACAAATACTGTTTTATTTCATGACTTTATACATTATGTAAACCATTAATTGCTAAGGGCACAAATGCACCCGTTTTTATATCTATATAAGTATATTTAACCATCCGTTGCTATGGACATTTTGTTGCCATGGTGACAAATAATGTTATATTTTATGTTCTCGAACTTAATATTTACTTTTATTGATAAATGTAGTAATGTAGAAAGATTATTTACACAAAAAATTAGAATGGGATAAAATCTGCCACAATATGTTAAAACCATAATGCCAAATATCCATATTTAATATTTACTAAGGGTCAGTTGCCATGCACCGTTGCTAAGCAACCGTACATCGGAACACTTAAATTTTTATGTTTTTACAAAGGCTAAATCTTGGACTAAATTCTACAGAAAAATCATTATATTCTGGTATGGGGCCAAAAATGGCCTATAGTGCACAACCTCCTTTATACATGCTGACAATGAGATTGATGCAAATTTTAAACTACCCAATACATGTATATAATTGAATTAAGGGGAAACTAAGTTGTATCATTGTTTATTGTAATCAGTTAAAACTTGGTTTTAATGTAAAAAAGATTTTATAGTAGAATTATGATGTCAGTTGGGGACACAAAAATGTAAGTATGTAGATGGTGTTACCATGATGACTGTTAGTGATGCCACTTTATAAATGTTTAGTTACCACTGTAGAGGGAATCAACACCCCTAAGATATCTTATGAGTTTCTGTTATAGTGGTGGTATCTGACTCCAATCTGTCACAATCTTTCCTTAACTAAGATTTTCTTTGACTTAATTCTGGAAAATTTTAAGGGTCTTTTATCATACCCAAGGATATTGCAGACCTAGGCTTATCAAGGCCCTCAAAAAGTCTTATGGCCCTCATTACAGTATTGTTTATAAGTTTGATGGCTCTGTGTCCAGGATTGCCCTGGATATATTTGACGTCCCATTGTTCTATGTTCCTTTCACCCAATTTTTATTACACGTGTGACAGGTGTAGCTAGCTAAACAGGTAGTGCTTATCCTTCCAGAGCAACTGGCCTCACTTCCCTGGTGGAAGTTTATATGTTTAACCTAACTTGTCAGTTTTTACTTTGCTTCTTGATTTTGATTTGGACATGGCAGATTTTAGTAAAGGAAACTCTTAATGAAGGAATGATGTGAAACTTCGGCCTGTAGCTATTAAACAGTTACAAAACAATAAAGATATAAGAATTTATAATGGACACTCAACGCCATCTATGTGTATAATAATTACAGTAAAGTTTTGATTTAATTGACATGTTTTGACAATCTATGGATGATGGCAGACATAGATGCTGAAAACAATTCAGTTGAATGAAAAATTTATTGCAATTTATAGACAGTGTTGAGTCATGCAAGTATCCACTATAAATTGTGATAGATAAGTATGATAAATGTTTTAAGTGTGATATATAAGTTAGTATAAATATTGGTTTACCGGGTATCCTAACAAACATTCTGTCTACCTACATTTGTCTGGGCTATATCTCCAAGGTATTTCAGATACAACCTTCTTGGTATAATTGTACATCATTTCAGGCTGGGTCGGCTGTTCAAAGCTTCTTTAGCTTGACCAGAATGGTTTGGGAATTTAGAAAATGGTATTGAAATCCTAGGTTTTCCCACAACTTTAAAGTTATTAGTAGCCAAATTTCCAAAAAATTGTGAAAATTTATAAAATATGTTACAAATATTTGCTACAATAGGTTACTTTTAGAAAGAAATTCTAAGAAATAAGTAGCCAGTGATGATTTTGGCTACCAGGAATGAAATGAAATGAAATGAAATATATTTATTTAAATATTAAGTATGGATCTAAATAGATTATCTTGGCATTAGGAAATTGTATGAAGTAACTTTTGAACAAAAATTTCAAATACAGAACAAGCTTGTTAAAAGTTTAACACTGCACTAACAAATTAGTACAGAAATGACAGTCAATCTCTTCTCCTCATAGCACATGTTCGACAGATGCTATAAGTAGCTATTAAGTCACTAGCTATCCATATCTTGACCACTTAGTAGCTTAATAGACAAGATACAAAATGTCTATAACCAAATTGATAAGCCAACAAGGCTTTGAACAATCAGCCCCTGATGTGCAGTATACAACTATCAGGGGATATAACTCTTTACAGTCCAAACTGCCTTAAAGGTCACCGGTCACCAAAAACCGAATTTTTTTTAGTACTATTTTCCGAAAGATTACATCATAAAAAGTCGATTTAGCCACAAATAACCTTTTTTAATCATTTCTATCCTTTTCTACAGCGTAAATTAAAGTCCTGAAACTGTTGAAAAACTGTGTTATCTCCCTTTGGTAGTAAAAGGCCACAAAACCGGAAGTGACGCAGAAGGTGTTATCCCAGCTATTTAGTAAATGAAGCTTGTATAGTGAACTGCATTTATTATCTAGATTATTCGGAAATAACTTCTAGTGTTTTTACATATTTATTTATTTTTTAGCATTGGGTATTTCAGTTGACTTCAGCAGAAAAAAATTAATAAAAAATAAACATAATAATAAGGAAAAAAAACTATATTTGTGTTTGCTCTAAGTATGATATACTATTTACTAATACTTTTACAAAACATAATTTTACATTTCTTTTGATATTTATTTATTTATTTATTTATTTATTTATTTATTTATATCTATTTATCACAACAAATAATAAAAGAACCCAAATTTTCGTTTTTTATTTAAAATATTATTCACATTAATTTTTATTAATATTTAATATCATTTTAATTATCTTTACATATCTCTGATTAATTAACTAATTAAGTTATTCATTTATTTATTTTTATCTATTTATCCTAAGGAATAATAAAAAGAACCCAATTTTTTGTTTTTTATTTTAAAAAAAATCTTTTCTTCTCTCTAGTACAGCCATATTATGACCTCAAATTGATTTTAATTTATATTTGTTTTAGAAAGTGTCCCTTTTTTTAAATTTCTTTCAAGTTAGATTAAAATCAATGATTTATTATTATTATTATTATTATTATTATTATTATTATTTTTATTATTATTATTATTTACCCATGTAATTAATCAAAAGAACACGTTTTCGGATAGAATCTAGATCCAAGACCTGCAGTTTTTGTACAACGAAAATATCAAAATACAGGTTAAAAAATAACTTCTTATTGTCTCTCAAATAAATATTTCATCCCAGGATTACTTAAATATGGAAGTAATTTCAATTCAATAGCTTCTTATTCCTTATTTGCAGTAAGTTTAATAATAATAATAATAATAATAATAATAATAATAATAATGGAAATTGAAGTTTACGTCAGTGGGTAATTTAAAAAAAAAAATTTGTTGATATTTTCCGATGGAGTACTGATCAGAATTCTAATTCTCATTTATTTTCACTGTTTTCATGATGAAATAAAAAAAATAATAAAAATTTTCATATAATAACTTTATTACGCTTTCATTTTAATGGGATGAAAAGAACTTTGTCAAAATGTGATACCAGTGAGATTATGCTCAAATAACTAAGGACTCAAAACTCGAGTGTAACTTTCTTTCATTTATTCACAATAAATTAATATGATTCAAAGCGTGATTTACACCCCTCAGATACCAGTGATTAAGAGATTATCAATATGCTACAGTCCATTGGGGAACATCCTGTTTAGAAGTAGACATCTACCACCTGTAATCAACAATTTACCTTACAATATGCAACATTAATTGACATGTGTGATTATCTTTATGATATACCCAGTAAATGCTATTTGTCATTTTTGATGGATTCTGAAAATCGAATAAATTAAATTTAAATGAGATTGGTTAATTTGAATAGGGCATACAAGACTTTGTTTGAACGTGTGAACTGAATGAATTACGGAATTAAATTAATTTTGAAAATTAAAATTGTTTAAAATCTATTTATTTGACTGAATTCATTCATAATAATTTGAATTGTCTTAAATGATTATACCACTCATATTTTCCTGACTTATCTCGTAATATTTAATCTGAATACATTCAAAACAATTAGAAAGCTGCATGAAGGACTTGTGTAAATCTGGCTTTAATTTGTTCTGAAGTTTGTGGAAAAAACATGTTTATCGGTCATTGTGATTTTATTATCTCCAAACGTCACAAAATATAGCATTTTGACTTGAAATCAAACTTTAAAACCCGCCAAAACGCCACACAAACCCACATGTAATATATGGATACATGTATAGGTAATGTGTCTTTCCTCAGCAGCTTAACACCATGTACGTCATCAATTAGGTCGCCGGAAAGTTACGAGCGGTGTCGGAAACTACCGAGTATTAGCAGTTCGTTCAGGTAAGGTTTTAGTGTATTGCAGGTAAATGTAAGGCGTGGGAAACCGTCAGACACATCAATATTGACTATTCTACCCATTGGAATGCAAAATACAAAATTGATAAATTTGGTGACCGGTGACCTTTAAAGGTCACCTCTATATAAGTTCGACCTGCTTATTAAGGCCAGTAGAATTGTATCCCAATTGTTCTTTATTCATATCATTTGAACCTGTATATAAAGGCTACCTGCCCATTAAGGCCACTTTTACTGGTTCCCTTGGGTGGCCTTTATAGACAGGTTTGACTGTATTTACAGAGTTATGACCCCTTGATTAATTATGGGACAGGGTTATTTTTCCTTTTAGGATAATCCTAGTTTATACACTGGTAGTGTAACCCTGGAACATGTATTATTGTGTTTGTTGTGTATTTTATCTATTTTCAAAGATTCCTCTTGTAATCCAATGTGGTGTGATGCTGTATCACCCAATACCCTCTAATGTTTTTGTTTGTACACTTATTTCCAATGGGTATGGAATCCAAAGACGATGTTTCCCATAAAAATGATAATATTTCTGGAATTTGTGATGTTAATGTTGTCCAAAACATTCCGCACAAACGTTAAGAGGTATTGATCACGTGGTACAGTGGGGAACTCCATTTTCGGTTCATTGTCATGGAAACCCTAGATTGCGCAAGATTTTTGATTTGGTTTTGAAAACTGAAAATTGTTATTATTATTATAATTATTTTTATTATTATTATTATTATATTAAGACTCTTATTCACCTGTTTTTGGCATCTGTATTGATGATGTTACACATAGTGTTTAATTTTGGATAAATCATGATAATTCAATTTTGATGAATTTAAGCAATTTCATTGGATTAATCATTTAGATTTTCATTGGTTATTTTTGAATAATATGACTTTATCACAAAATGTGACATGCAAATTACTTAATTAAAACCCACTTCAATAATTATTGAGTTTGCATATTGAAATTCAGGTTATACACTGAAATTTTATCAATTTTATGAATGAATGCGTTTTTCATTTCATATTACCAATACTTTAAGTTGATACAGTGTCGGTCAAAGATCAGTGGTTTTCTCTGGGTACTCACATTTCCTCCACAATTCCTGAACTGACCCCCTCAATATAAATGAAAGAATCTTGATTTGGGAGTAAAATTGCATTAAGCCACTCCAATCCCTGACAGGGTATAATATATTGAATACTCAGCGTTTTTATGTTTTATACTTATTATGCTCATTTATTTCAGGCAAGGCGACCCATTGTCTTACATACTAAAGTCGTTTGTATCGTTAATGGACCATAATGTTGTATCATGGGATATATTAGAGGCAGACTTTACAAAGAAGGTATTAAATATAGGTTATTAGAGCATGGAGCATTGATTCAATCTTTGGTTATGGCTTTGTTGTCAGCCATTTTATTTATCTCTTCAGAGGTATATCCCATCAGCTTTACTTTTATTTCCACATCTCATTTCCAAGTTTTCTGGAAATTCTCTCTTCTTTTTCCCTCGATTCTATGAAATTCCATTTTAGGGCAAGTTTATTTACACTTGTAGTAAGCTCTCTGATGGCACAGCCAATCCAATTTGAGTCCCTATCTTTTAAGGCAATATCTCATATAGTTTTCAACCAATAACCTTGAAACTTCACAGAATGTTTCTATACATAGATGTACATCTCTTTTTATGCAATGATTTCAGGTTTTTCCTATACATGTATTTCAAAAACTCTAGGAATTAGTTGATAATTTAGCAATCATGGTAAAGAAGATAATTGATACTTTATTTGTAATTTTTCAGTAATTATGATTGATTTATATATTTTTGTCATTTCCAGGTTACAGATATAGCTGTTAACTCTAAGACAGTAAAATCCTGTTTACAACCTGTTCTGGAAATCTTAGAATCTGTTGTTTTACACTGGTTAGTATATGTGTACTGAATATATGGAGTTTGTCAGCAGACGACATGATCAGTATGTGAAACATTTTGTAAAACATTTGCAATAAAATTTTATTTCATAAAAATTACTGTTGAGTAATCCATTTTCCAGTTCCATTCTAGAGGATTGTATTATTTGTACATGTTGTATATTACCATTACAATCACACCTGTCTTAAAGGCCACTTCCATATAATAAGGCCCACCTGGTTATAATGGCTTTTAAAAGTCACTAAAATTTTATCCCAGCTCTTAATTTATTCATGTTGTTTGAACCTATATATAAGGACCACCTACCCATAAAGGTCACCTTTACTGGTTTCCTTAGGTGGCCTTAATAGACAGGTGTGGCTGTTTGCCAAAATATTTTGGTTGCATCTCTTAAATTTCATCATTTCTATTTATAGCAGTGACCTAAGTAAACATAGTGTTATTGAACAAGTGATGACTCCAGAGAAGATAATGGAACATTTAAAAAGGTAATTGAATTATCTCTCTTTTATTTCATGTTTAGTACAAATACTGTGTACTGTATTGTCCTCTGTGTCATCATATGTTTTCTATATTGTCTGTAGCTTTGATATTTATAACTAGCGGGCCTGTACAAACTACAGAATAATTCATACCATACTTTCTGTGTAAGTATGGCAAGTGTTTAATCTAGGATTTTTCGGAAGGGGCCATTTTCAAAAACTTTCATTTATTTTTGCATTTATTTACCAGGTAATGTTAAATATGACCCACTATGGCCTTAACAATGGGGTCATTGGCAAAATAAAGGATCAATGGCTCCATGGTCCCTTGGAGAATGAATACTGTACAGATTCAGTCTTCACTAAGTCTGTATAAGGAGTAATGGAATTTTCACTGATTGTGATTATTGATAATGATATACCTTAAACATTTTTTTTGCGAATGGAAATTTTTGCGAAATGGTATTGTTGGTATTTTGCGAGGGAGCTATTTTTGCAATTTTACCCATTCTTGCATAAAAAACACAACTTGCTGTAGTTTTCATAAGGTGGAACTTTTACCATTTTTTACAATTTGCGGAAAAAAACCCAATAATTTAATAATTTCCATCATATGAAAATAACCATGTTTACAATATTAGCTGAAATCAGTAAATCTGGTATACAGTAGATTAAAACATTGATCTATGGCCATTTTGTCCAAATTTCGACAATGATAGGAGAATTATGAAGAAAATGGATTTTAAATGATGATGAAAAATAATGTAATGAACAAAAGATAAATTACATAGTAAATATTTACAAAACAATCAAAGTTTATATTTGTATTTATTATATCTGTATTTTGTGTTTTTGACAACATTGACCCTGGATTATCAATAAACAGATATGCTAGGTGAGGAGAGTAGTCTATATATGGAGCCTCTTGTGTAGAAAAATATCATATTTATCATATACACTTACATATTACTAGATATGAAATTTGGCATGTTAAGATATGCACCTGAATAAAACTGAATGAAAATGTATTGTCAGTTTTACCACAAATAGTTTTTTGTCTACACCAATTCTCTTAAACCCCATGTTAGGTTTTCATAAGATTTGTTATAAATGATCAACATTGAAAGGGTTTTTCCAGATCAATGGAGTTATGACCCTTTAAAGTTAAATATTAACATCCAATGTTTGTGTGGAATGGATTAATAGAGTTTTATGCCCCAGTCAAGATTCTTACATTTATATCAAGGTGGTCAGTTCATTGATGATGGAGCACAAAGCAACATTTGGTACCTCATGTCTGTAGAACTTGGTTGCTATAGTAGCAGTCTTAGCTTTTGTATCATAATATCCCTGAACTGAATGCATTTACTGGGAATTGTGACCAAATTCCAAAGTTTTCAACAGTTCTGCAGAAGTAGTTGTCCTGCTATAAAATGTCAAATATTCCCCATTGAAAATTTGACATATAACATATGTTAACCATGGTTACAGTAAGGTTTGTTCTTTAGTGTAAGTTACAGGGAATTTTGTTATTTCTAGATATATGACACCAGACTGTAGACTCTCCTTTTATGTTTAACTACTGCCTAGTACTGGTCTTCTAGGTAAAAAAAAGTCAGTCAGTGATTTTATTTGAATAAAGAAAGGGATTTTCAATTCATACAACAGTCCTTCCATCCTTCCAGACACTTTGTGGTTGGAATAATTCTCCAAAACTATGAATCATTATTTTACGAAACTTGGTGCAAAGCATCAACATTGACAGAAGATTTGCATATCATTTACCCAAGTTAGTTTTCTTATTTTTATAAGAGTTTTGGCCCTTAGAACATGAGTGTAAATCACAAAAAGTACCTACTGTAAGGAGATCCTAATTCACTTTAATTGATCGTTACATATAGATTTTCCAAGTTTATAAATCAAAAGTGTTCACAGTATTGTAGTTTAGCATGACCTTGAAAATATTTGATAGCATGTTACATATCACAGATAAAGCAATATATTCAATTTTTTTGGTGACACACTAAACATTTGAAGGATATGTATTGAATTATCCTGTAAATGTACTTCATACAAGGTGATAGGTTAAAAAGTCCGTGAATGTAAAACTTGCCCTAAAGGTCACCTACCGGTATATATAAGGACCACCTGCTCTTAAAGGACAGTAAAATTTATCCCAATTGTTCTTTATTTATGCTATTTGACCTCTATATAAGGGCACCTGCCCATAAAAGCCACTTGGTTTCCTTGGGTGGCCTTTATAGACACGTTTGACTGTGTATGAAAACAATCACAGTAAATGTTTTATCTTAATAGGTGTCTCACAATCATATGAGACACAGTTGGTTTGTATTGGATAAAGAGAATTTTGACAAAAATGCATTTTACTCTGTATATTGAAAAATTGAGAATTTTAGCCTGTACCATTGGTAACCATAGTAACCTGAAAAATAGTCAAGATTTTAGTGTTCACTAAATAAGGTAAACTGACAGTAATACAGGTTTCAAATAATTATAAAACCACTTCCTTCTTTAAAGACAATTTTAGAAGATCATTGCCTGGATGTTTTATCTGGCAGAGCAGTAATGGAAAATAGGGAAAAGAATTGTGTATAAAGTTGTTATACTAGTATAACTGTACATAAGTTAGTATCAATGGAGTCTGCCAGATAACCATGTGATTAATACCCTACAACATTTGTGTGGAACGCTTTGGAAAAATTATGTTGAAATTTCCTGGCGTAACTTCTTTTTTACCTGAAAATGTGAACTGAAGTGATTTCATCTCATTGTTCTGCAGAAACATTATGGGGTAACACGTGGTATACTGGTGAACCCCATTAAATCACGTATTAAATATACTAGTACCGTAAATCACTTAAATTTAACAAAAATACATGAATTTGTACCGTAAACAAGTTACAACATAAACCATTCAGGTGAATCTATACCATAAACAATCTTATATTATGTTGGACATGATTTTTTGGAGATTTCAAATCCATGAAATTTATTTTTGCAAACAAATTTTTTTGAGGATTTACTAGAACATCTCAAATATCACTTAATAAAATACAAGTGAAAACAGGTGATTTGCATGTACATTACCAGGATTTATTATTTTGTTTTTACTGTTATGCAGAAATATAAGCTTTATACAGATTATATCACTGTTTGAATTATTTATCATATACATGTATTACTGGTAGATGGAAGTTTAGTTTGATTGTACATGTACTGGTATATTATAATATTTCTTAACTTTTATTTGGAATTTTTCTTGCCCCAGTTTTACAATCTTAATTTCTTAAGTCACTGAGGTATTGTTTAACTTGAATCTGGAAAACTAGAATTCCAAGAAAAATTCAACATTTTCTTTTCATTCAAGGTGTCACTTTGAAGATCAATTTAAGCTGAAGTCCCAGACAAGAATGTTTTGCTTATATTGAGACATCACCAGCTGTAGGTGAGGTGGCAGAAATTTTGACCTATACTGTGAGCTCAACCCAATGTATAGGGAGGGTCCTTTAATGTGCCATGCCTGTTTTTACACTGACCATTGGTTTTTAAGGTCTCTTCTGATGGACCCTATGACTCATTTCTAAATGACCAGTGCTTGGCAACAGTCACTACCTATTTTCAAATCTTGGTCAGACCCTGACCAGGGTTCGAACTCATGACCTCCCGCATATGAAGTGAGTACCCTACCAATTGAGCTATCATAGTGGTGATTTTAAACAAGAATTACAGAATTTGGCTTTGGTGGCATCATTTATGCTTTCACCCTTAGTTTTCACATACTTATTAATTTCAAAATCAAGGGGGGGGGGGGCAGTGTGAGATATATTAATATATTATATACTGATAAAGTTTGTATTTTATTTTATCAGTAATGAAGTTCAGAAAGGTGCCATGGCTCTGTTAAATGCTTTATTTTTGAAGGCAGGACCAGAAAAGAAAAAGGTAAGAGTTACGTTTGGCTAATAGTTTTGTCCTAGTATCAAGCGTTGGCAAATACTACTGGTATTAGCTTGAAGCCATATTTGTGGTTTCTCTCTTTTTCTTAATTTTTAGGCCTCAACCGGCAAGAAGATTTATAACATTCATTTAATTGATAAACCCTGTATTAACCTAAAAAAGAAAGTCAACAGTTGTATTATGTCAAATCTCACAAAAATTAAGATTATTAACACAAGTTATATTTGTTAAAAAAAAAGGCCATGTTACTTTCTCTTTAGTCCCTAAGCTAGAAAACATTTTGCTGAACAAGAGTTATTCCACTTGTATATTCCATTTTTGTCTCAGTTTATTATGATCTGGAATAACGGGTAATGTGTGACTGACCTGGAATAACGGGGAGTGTGTTACTGACCAGGAATGATGGGGAATGTGTTACTGACCAGGAATAACGGGGAATGTGCGACTGACCTGGAATAACGGGGAATGTGTTACTGACCAGGAATGATGGGGAATGTGTTACTGACCAGGAATAACGGGGAATGTATTACTGACCTGGAATAACGGGGAATGTGTTACTGACCTGGAATGATGGGGAATGTGTTACTGACCAGGAATAACGGGGAGTGTGTTACTGACCAGGATAACGGGGAATGTGTTACTGACCAGGAATAACGGGGAGTGTGTTACTGACCAGGAATAACGGGGAGTGTGTTACTGACCAGGAATAACGGGGAGTGTTTACTGACCAGGAATAACGGGGAATGTGTTACTGACCTGGAATAACGGGGAATGTGTTACTGACCAGGAATAACGGGGAATGTGTTACTGACCTGGAATAACGGGGAATGTGTTACTAACAGGAATAACGGGAATGTGTGACTGACCAGGAATAACGGGGAGTGTGTTACTGACCAGGAATAACGGGGAGTGTGTTACTAAACAGGAATAACGGGGAATGTGTGACTGACCTGGAATAACGGGGAATGTGTTACTGACCAGGAATAACGGGGAGTGTGTTACTGACCAGGAATAACGGGGAGTGTGTTACTGACCAAAAATAACGGGGAATGTGTTACTAAACAGGAATAACGGGGAGTGTGTTACTAAACAGGAATAACGGGGAGTGTGTTACTGACCAGGAATAACGGGGAGTGTGTTACTGACCAGGAATAACGGGGAGTGTGTTACTGACCAGGAATAACGAGGAGTGTGTTACTGACCAGGAATAACAGGGAGTGTGTTACTGACCAGGAATAACGGGGAGTGTGTTACTGACAGGAATAACGGGGAGTGTGTTACTGACCAGGAATAACAGGGAGTGTGTTACTGACCTGGAATAACGGGTAATGTGTGACTGACCAGGAATAACGGGGAGTGTGTTACTGACCAGGAATAACAGGGAGTGTGTTACTGACCAGGAATAACGGGGAGTGTGTTACTGACCTGGAATAACGGGGAGTGTGTTACTGACCTGGAATAACGGGGAATGTGTTACTGACCAGGAATAACGGGGAGTGTGTTACTGACCTGGAATAACAGGGAGTGTGTTACTGACCTGGAATAACGGGGAATGTGTTACTGACCAGGAATAACGGGGAATGTGTTACTAAACAGGAATAACGGGTAATGTGTGACTGACCAGGAATAACGGGGAGTGTGTTACTGACCTGGAATAACGGGGAGTGTGTTACTGACCTGGAATAACGGGGAGTGTGTTACTGACCAGGAATAACGGGTAATGTGTGACTGACCAGGAATAACGGGGAATGTGTTACTGACCTGGAATAACGGGGAATGTGTGACTGACCTGGAATAACGGGGAGTGTGTTACTGACCAGGAATAACGGGGAGTGTGTTACTGACCTGGAATAACGGGGAGTGTGTTACTAAACAGGAATAACGGGGAATGTGTGACTGACCTGGAATAACGGGGAATGTGTTACTGACCAGGAATAACGGGGAGTGTGTTACTGACCTGGAATAACGGGGAGTGTGTTACTGACCAGGAATAACGGGTAATGTGTGACTGACCAGGAATAACGGGGAATGTGTTACTGACCAGGAATAACGGGGAGTGTGTTACTGACCAGGAATAACGGGTAATGTGTGACTGACCTGGAATAACGGGGAATGTGTTACTGACCAGGAATAACGGGGAGTGTGTTACTGACCAGGAATAACGGGGAGTGTGTTACTGACCAGGAATAACGGGGAATGTGTTACTGACCAGGAATAACGGGGAGTGTGTTACTGACCAGGAATAACGGGGAGTGTGTTACTGACCAGGAATAACGGGGAATGTGTTACTAAACAGGAATAACGGGGAGTGTGTTACTGACCAGGAATAACGGGGAGTGTGTTACTGACCAGGAATAACGAGGAGTGTGTTACTGACCAGGAATAACAGGGAGTGTGTTACTGACCAGGAATAACGGGGAGTGTGTTACTGACCAGGAATAACGGGGAGTGTGTTACTGACCAGGAATAACAGGGAGTGTGTTACTGACCTGGAATAACGGGGAGTGTGTTACTGACCTGGAATAACGGGGAGTGTGTTACTGACCAGGAATAACGGGGAGTGTGTTACTAAACAGGAATAACGGGGAATGTGTTACTGACCAGGAATAACGGGGAGTGTGTTACTGACCTGGAATAACGGGGAGTGTGTTACTGACCTAGAATAACGGGGAATGTGTTACTAAACAGGAATAACGGGGAATGTGTTACTGACCAGGAATAACGGGGAATGTGTTACTGACCTGGAATAACGGGGAATGTGTTACTAAACAGGAATAACGGGGAATGTGTTACTGACCTGGAATAACGGGGAGTGTGTTACTGACCAGGAATAACGGGGAGTGTGTTACTGACCAGGAATAACGGGGAATGTGTTACTAAACAGGAATAACGGGGAATGTGTTACTGACCTGGAATAACGGGGAGTGTGTTACTGACCAGGAATAACGGGGAGTGTGTTACTGACCAGGAATAACGGGGAGTGTGTTACTGACCAGGAATAACGGGGAGTGTGTTACTGACCTGGAATAACGGGAATGTGTTACTAAACAGGAATAACGGGGAGTGTGTTACTGACCAGGAATAACGGGGAGTGTGTTACTGACCAGGAATAACGGGAGTGTGTTACTGACCAGGAATAACGGGGAGTGTGTTACTAAACAGGAATAACGGGGAGTGTGTTACTGACCAGGAATAACGGGGAATGTGTTACTAAACAGGAATAACGGGAATGTGTTACTGACCAGGAATAACGGGGAGTGTGTTACTAAACAGGAATAACGGGGAGTGTGTTACTGACCAGGAATAACGGGGAGTGTGTTACTGACCTGGAATAACGGGGAATGTGTTACTAAACAGGAATAACGGGGAGTGTGTTACTGACCAGGAATAACGGGGAGTGTGTTACTAAACAGGAATAACGGGGAGTGTGTTACTGACCAGGAATAACGGGGAGTGTGTTACTGACCTGGAATAACGGGGAGTGTGTTACTAAACAGGAATAACGGGGAATGTGTTACTGACCAGGAATAACGGGGAGTGTGTTACTGACCAGGAATAACAGGGAGTGTGTTACTGACCTGGAATAACGGGGAATGTGTTACTAAACAGGAATAACGGGGAGTGTGTTACTGACCAGGAATAACAGGGAGTGTGTTACTGACCAGGAATAACGGGGAGTGTGTTACTGACCAGGAATAACGGGAGTGTGTTACTGACCTGGAATAACGGGAGTGTGTTACTGACCAGGAATAACGGGGAGTGTGTTACTGACCAGGAATAACGGGGAGTGTGTTACTGACCAGGAATAACGGGGAGTGTGTTACTGACCTGGAATAACGGGGAATGTGTTACTAAACAGGAATAACGGGGAGTGTGTTACTGACCAGGAATAACGGGGAGTGTGTTACTGACCAGGAATAACGGGGAGTGTGTTACTGACCAGGAATAACGGGGAGTGTGTTACTGACCTGGAATAACGGGAAGGGTGTGTTACTAAACAGGAATAACGGGGAGTGTGTTACTGACCAGGAATAACGGGGAATGTGTTACTGACCAGGAATAACGGGGAGTGTGTTACTGACCAGGAATAACGGGGAGTGTGTTACTGACCAGGAATAACGGGGAGTGTGTTACTGACCAGGAATAACGGGGAGTGTGTTACTGACCTGGAATAACGGGGAATGTGTTACTAAACAGGAATAACGGGGAGTGTGTTACTGACCAGGAATAACGGGGAGTGTGTTACTAAACAGGAATAACGGGGAATGTGTTACTGACCAGGAATAACGGGGAGTGTGTTACTGACCAGGAATAACGGGGAGTGTGTTACTGACCAGGAATAACGGGGAGTGTGTTACTGACCTGGAATAACGGGAATGTGTTACTAACAGGAATAACGGGGAGTGTGTTACTAAACAGGAATAACGGGGAATGTGTTACTAAACAGGAATAACGGGGAGTGTGTTACTGACCAGGAATAACGGGGAGTGTGTTACTGACCAGGAATAACGGGTAATGTGTGACTGACCAGGAATAACGGGGAGTGTGTTACTAAACAGGAATAACGGGGAGTGTGTTACTGACCAGGAATAACAGGGAATGTGTGACTGACCTGGAATAACGGGGAGTGTGTTACTAAACAGGAATAACGGGGAATGTGTTACTAAACAGGAATAACGGGGAGTGTGTTACTGACCAGGAATAACAGGGAGTGTGTTACTGACCAGGAATAACAGGGAGTGTGTTACTGACCAGGAATAACAGGGAGTGTGTTACTGACCAGGAATAACGGGGAGTGTGTTACTGACCAGGAATAACGGGGAGTGTGTTACTGACCAGGAATAACAGGGAGTGTGTTACTGACCAGGAATAACAGGGAGTGTGTTACTGACCAGGAATAACGGGGAGTGTGTTACTGACCAGGAATAATGGGGAGTGTGTTACTGACCAGGAATAACAGGGAATGTGTTACTGACCAGGAATAACGGGGAGTGTGTTACTGACCAGGAATAACAGGGAGTGTGTTACTGACCAGGAATAACAGGGAGTGTGTTACTGACCAGGAATAACGGGGAGTGTGTTACTGACCAGGAATAACGGGGAGTGTGTTACTGACCTGGAATAACGGGGAATGTGTTACTAAACAGGAATAACGGGGAGTGTGTTACTGACCTGGAATAACAGGGAGTGTGTTACTGACCTGGAATAACGGGTAATGTGACTGACCAGGAAGAACGGGGAGTGTGTTACTGACCAGGAATAACGGGGAATGTGTTACTGACCAGGAATAACGGGGAGTGTGTTACTGACCAGGAATAACGGGGAGTGTGTTACTGACCAGGAATAACGGGGAGTGTGTTACTGACCAGGAATAACGGGGAATGTGTTACTGACCTGGAATAACGGGGAGTTTGTTACTGACCTGGAATAACGGGGAATGTGTTACTGACCTGGAATAACGGGGAGTGTGTTACTGGCATTCCTGACATTCCTGACATTTAGATAATTAATGCATAAAAATGAAACTTAGCAACACCCCTTAGGTGTGAATAAATTAAACAGTAATTACTAGTAGCTTGTATACCTTCCAGGTATATCTTAGACTTAATTATCGTATTTAATCAGCTGAACTTAATATCAATTTCTTTCCTTTGAATTATAATGTACCGGTATTCTTGCAGGTAAAGGTTTATGTGACCTCATACTGGTCAGTAAACTATTTAGACTCACCAAAGACGACTTGGTGGCCAAGTGGTCTAAGGCACACCCTTACAGATCACAGTGCCTCTCACCACCAAGGTTGGAATCCTATCAGGATAAATCCTAGTGTGAAAAAGTTTGTCAGTTTCCTTGCTGAAGGTTGGTGGTTTTCTCCTGTCACTGTGGTTTCTCCGCCATCCCAGAATTAACCACCTACCTAGATATAAGTGAAATATTCTTGACGGTGCATAAAACAACATTACCCCCCCCCCCCCCCTGTTTTGACCCACCCCCCTATTTTATGACATTGGTGTCATGAATTATTTGCCGCATCTAATAGACTGTAATTTACCACTATATGAAGATTTTTTTATGCAATTTTACTTTTGTGATAAAAAAATATTTTGAAAATAAAATTATGTTGAAAAAGGTATTGTAATTAAGATTTGTTATATTTAAAAAATCGTAATTTTAATGGTGGATTTTGGTGTGAGAGAGTGTCAGCTTCCTTGTTGAGAGAAGGAAAGTAGTTGAGTTTCCATACCATTCCAACTTTAGTTATCTGAAGTATCACACCAGGCTGACCAATCAATTCTCTTAATGTATCCGGAATGATACAATTTTAACGTGCAATATTGTAATGTTAGTACATTTTACATCCGTTTTTGCAGTACAAATCCATCAAAAGCGGACAAATCTGTCTTATTGGTCAGTCTATCACACACACAGACCATCAAACTTAATGGAAGGTTCAACTATGTTTATAATACATGCATTTTTAACACTTCGTTGAGTTAAATTGTACTCATGACACATGTATTTATTTAACGGCAGATGTTATTACCACATATTTTTTATACCCATATAATGGTATGCATGTAACTTCATACATCTATTGAATAGGATTAAATAGTCCATTCTGAAATAAAACAAAATTTTATTGATATTTTTCCAAAAAGTTGCTGTTTAAATGATTGATGATCGATCTTTGATTGTGATGAACTGTAAAAAACGATCCGACTGTTTGACAAAAACAAAATGGCGGGTCTAAAACCATACTAAGTTATGTTTTTTATCAAAATAATCTATTATTTGAACCAAATATGACAAGTTCTATTAAATGTACATTAAGTATCACTAAATTGATGTATTTATAGCCAATCATAAAGTTATAAAGCCCATGTACATGTATACTATAAAATACGGGTATAAAAAATATGTGGTAATAATACATTTGTTATTGACACGTACAGGGCAATAACCACTTCGTTATTTAATACAAATTACAAATTATCATCACTATGTTGAGGTGTTTCTATTTTATTGGTTGGGGAATGACCTTTAACCTCCAGAATATATATCTAAACTTCCTGGATGTTCATTGGAAATTTATCAATAAAAGAGAATCATTCTACTCTTACCTGTGATTAGACTTCCTGATTTAGCAGGTAAAGAATCACTCTGTTAGTTAAAGTTTGTATTGAGTAAGAATATATGTTTATCAGACTAGTGCCTATCCCAGGTTTTGTAAATTGAATTTACCTAGAGCACCAGGCTGCAGTTTCACAAAACTACTATGGTAGCTCAGTGGTTGAATGCTCACATAGTATGTGGGAGGTTGTTTGTCCGAACCCCAGCCGAGTCTGACCAAAATTTTACAATAGGCAGTGATTGTTCTTTAGCCAAGCACTAGGTATTTAGAAATAAAAATCACAGGGTCCTTGTGAAGAGACCATTAAAATCAATGCCCTGTGTCACATCAGGCATGACACGTTAAAGAACTCTCCCTGCACATTGTCCTATGTACACTGCAAAGGTAAAAATGTTGCCACTTTACCTATAGCTGGTGATGTCCAGACATAAGTGAAGTACTCTTGACTGGGACATTAAACCCAATTCAATAAATCAATCAATCAATCCAGTTTCACAAGAACTCTGAAACTAAGATTTTCCTTAACTCAAATCTGGCAAAATCTTAATAATTTTGTTAATATTTAAGATATTCAGGAATTTGAAGTATCATTTTGAAGATCACTTTAAGCTTACAACATCTGTATCAGATTTGTTCATGGGTAGTTCCAAAAATATATATCCAAAATTTGCTAAATTTAAATTAGGGAAAATCTTAGTTAAAGATTGATTGTAAAACTGAAGCCAGACTTAACCTTAGATATAATGTCAGTCTGTAGCAAGTTTAACCTCTGGCATATCTGCTGGTACACATTCATTTGACAACTGTATAGACTGGAGCAACAGGGAATTAAATGTCTCACCCTTTACTCTGCAGCCCCCATTAGGACTTGAACCCTTGACCCTTGTATCATGATCCTTGAGCCTTTATGATTCACCAATGTAATACCACAGTATAGAGGCCTAAGACCCATAACTAATAATTGGACATGATAAATTTTGTGAATTATTTAATATGTTCAAATAGGAACTTCTGAAATTTTGAGATTAGGGTTATTATTTCAGCCAGATTTTGGATGCTGTAAATAAACAAATTTACTAATCAACTAATCAGTCTCTGAAGATCACCCTTTGAAATCTGTGTGGTCAGTCTTTTATACAGGCTGTAGATAAATTAAAAATGGTAGTCCACCTTTCTGTGCCTCTATAAACACTTAGGCTTAATTCAGAGCTGGACTTTATCAGGATAGGCTAACCTGGTATGTTGTTCCCAGTTTCACAATTATTTCTTAACTAAGATTTTCATGAAATTAAATAGGCAAATTTAAAATCTAAATAATTTTGTTGGTTGTCAAGACTTTCATGAAATTTAGATGTCATTTTGTTTTAGTATGAACGTGCATTGATGTTAGCCCCAAATGTTTTTTAAACATATAATGCAAATACATTGGACCTCTTGTTTTAAAAATCTCTTATAATCCAAGGATCTTACATAACAAATATTAAATATATTGTAAAATATTTATTTGTATATTATTTTGATGTTTTATTTTGTAGAAAATAAGTCATAGTGTCCACACTAAAGCCTTCAGGAATGTCATCATAAGTGTGAGTGTTTTATTTCATTTGTAACTTTTGAGCTTTTAAAGGTAAACAAGCTTGATCTATCCACTTGACCTTTAATTTGAATATAGTCAAACTTATTTATAAAGGTCACCCAAGGGAACCAGTAAAAGTGACCTTTATTGGCAGATTGCCCTATATATAGAGGTTCAAATAACAGGAATGAAGAGCAATTGGGAAAAAAATTTCTTGCCTTTAAATGTAGGTGGCCCTTTTATAGAGACCATTAAGAGATGTTTAACATCAGTACATTTATGTATAGGGAAGACAGGTGTTTATTTCACCTACATACATCATAGGAAATGTGCATTGGTTTATGTATTAACTAGTTGAGAATCCTAAAAAAAACCTATGTATTGGATAGAGTATCGTATATGTCACATGTGTGATGTTCCCTGCTCTTCTGGCAGCATTTGTTAAAGTATTTTGGTTTGTAGGTGTGTTTTGCTGTTCCTCTGATAGCTTTTATTAAAGGTTGGGCTTGGATAATAAGTATCCTAATTTTTTATGTTTTTTTTTTCATTTCAGAATGTAATTGGAGGAGCAAGAACACTTATAGGAGATATGGCACACCAGTTATATGTGTTACAAACACACATGTTAAACATGCATGAAGAGAGAATGAAAATGCCAGCTGATCCCAATGATCCTGTAAGTGTCTAAATATTGTCAGAAATATTATACCATAATTTTTTCAGATTTTCTACATGTCCTGTTAGAAATTTTACAGTTATGCCTTCCTTAGAATTTTTAATTGAACCACATTTAATTGAAACAATTCTGGACAAATCTGTTGGCCAGGCACTTTCGTAGGGCCAACTGAGCTCACAACTTCGTAGGGCCGACTAAACTCACAACTTCGTTGGGCCAACTGAGCTCAAAACTTATTAGGACCAACTTAGCTCACAGATTCCTATGGCCAACTGATCTCACTTCCTATGGCCAACTGAGCTCACACCTTCTTAGGGCCAAATGAGCTCACAACTTCCTAGGGCCAACTGAGCTCACACTTCCTATGGCCAAATGAGGTCAAAACTTTCTAAGGCTAACTGAGATCACACCTTCTTAGGGCCAAATGAGGTCACAACTTTCTATAGCCAACTAAGCTCACAACTTTCTAGGGCCAACTGAGCCCACAACTTTGTTGTTTGTGGTTTCAACCGCCCCAGTCAGGGTCTAAAAGAGACTGGAAAATAGGTAGTGACTGTAAACACTTAGCATGCAGAAATGAAAGTAACAGGATCCTTTGAAAGAGACATTTATAATTGAATTCCCATGGAAGGCATGGCATTTTAAAGAACCCTCCTTACACATATTTGTCCTGAGCTCACGGTAAAGGTCAGTTTTCTGCCATTTCACCTATAGCTGATGATGCCTGGAAATAAATGAAATATTCTAGACTGGGACATAAAACCCTATTCAATTCATTTAATCAATAATTTATATATATGAATAAATTCTAGACTTTTGTTCTTATGACTCACAACTTTGACTTGCAAAATATATTTTACCTTGCATAAAATTATCTAACCTTATGTATGATAAATATTTTGATTTCCATTGAAACAAATATATTATTCATACACAAAAATTATTTATGTTTTATAAAGGAAGTACAAAAAAATATTGAATACCTACGAAGGTCCGCATTCGATATTGACAACGATTCCTCACAACCGGGAACAAGGAAGTCCAACTTGTTTAGGAAGCTCGGATTTGAGGTAGGGTGACCTGATTTAAATATTAATATTGGTTCTGTTTATAATATTGGATAAAATAATAACTAGTATATCTGGTTATTTTGCAATAATTACCATTTTATTATTTATTGCTAAAGCTAACTTGAGAACACCTGTATGAACTTGTATGCTTAGGTCACATAGCTCATTTAGATGGTACAAATTTTAGAATGATTATCATTTGATTAAGTTTTTAACTGAAATAGAATTTAGGAATACTTTTGCATGCAAATAAAGGCAGATGATGAACATCATTAAAGTATTGTTTTGTCAGAAAATTTAGCAGTAGCATAATAATAAAATTGCAGGCCTTGTCTCTGACCAAAGCATTAAACTAATAAACAATATTAATGGCATATTTAATGGTTGTTGAGGTTAGACAGGTTAAAAATGATGTATACTTAGACAGGTTTGACTGTATTTAGAATAGTGTATTTAACTCACCCTTAAATCCATTAATTTATGGATAACAACTAAATACCTAATGGCAAATCTAATGGATATTTATTCATGCTCTGTCAATTTGGCAACAGATTTTAATTACAAATGTACTCTAAATTAAGTGATTTTTGAACAATTATTTGTAAATGCTTCATTGTGTTTATTTTTATGCAATTCATTTTTTTATTTATTTCTATTTTATTTTATTTTTATTATTTATTTATTTATTTTTTTTATAAATTAAAATTGATAATTCAGGTTGAAGGCTTTTTAGTTTAAGATTTTGTATCTTTTGATAAATGTCAGTGACTAGTCTTACCAAGTAATGTAACAGAAGGCAAAATGTCTCCAATAGTTTCCCCAAACAGTATTTAGAAATTTAGGTTCTTTGAATTAGACTTGAGCACCAAAAATTAAATAAAATTTGTAAAGAATTGACTCAATGAATTTTTAAGCAAATGTTTAAATTTTGAAAATAAAAAAAGTGAAGTTATCAGAAAATCTCAAGTTTTAGATATGGTGGTGGATAAAATAATACATGTATGTGTACTGGATTTGCATAGTGTTTCATAAAGATTATTTTAAAGCTTGTTTTTGCATTGTAATCTGTAAGTAAAAATGACCTGTTTAAATCAGAAGTCACAACATTCTTAAAGAACATTTTCCACTATGTAATGCCAATATGATTATAATACTGTAGTTATATGATTTCTAAATACTTATAATTATAATTGTATGACACTTGTTGCTTATAACGTACCGATATCAAATAGTTCTAACATGACCTGCGTTTTCCTTCATGTAAAATAAAGAAAGCCAATCATGGTAAAACAAACGATATACTCATGACAGCTCTGTTTTAATGACGTACTCTCTCACCTTGTGATATCATGCTATGTGTTGTCACAAACAGTGCTTGTAATGTAATTTTCATTCATAAATCATTTATTTCAATAGCGGTAATATCAACAGCTGAATTGTTTCAATGAACCTTTTTGCAAATAAATAGTAATATGTACTTTCAGCATTTATTTTAATGCTTTTGATTATAGTCATGTTAGAATTGAAATAAGCAAAATTTTCCCTTGGTATGTCCTTGAATAATACATGGGCTGTCGTTCACATGCAGCAATTAATCACTTGGTGGCTTTGCCAAAATCTTAATATTCTTCCCCATTTGAACTCTGGCCAGTGTATTATTTACATGAAACCCAATTTTGTATCCCAATCATTTGCTACGTAGCCCAAACTTTGTATATTTTGTAATATTGCTTTTTGTGTAATCTGTGTGCATACAATGCTTTTATAAACCTAGCATCGCTGTGACATAAGTTATTTTTATACCGCATATCCAGAATTTTTCATGTTTTTGACAAAAAAAATCTGAAAATTTCTCTTGCCTAGTTGAAATGTTGTTTATTTTATGCTTCCATACTTTTATTTAATTGTTGTATCTATCCACAAAAGTTCTATAAACCTAAATTGAATAGTACTTGTCCTCATTGTTAGTTCAAATCAGTTTGGATTTAGTTTTATAACTGTCAAAAAATCCATATCCACTATCGGAAGAATTCGGAGAATGTGCATAAATTATTGGAATAAAATTATTCAATGTGGTGATTCTGTCGTGCAGAAGACATACAGTACATGTACATTTTGTATAATATGCAAACATCATAGTTTAGCACTTTAGTTTATGAAAATCAAATTCATTTATTTAATGTCCTTATGTAGTTATTACTTTCTGGTATGTTAGCGAAATTACATTGGGATTTATTATTCAGTACTAAGATTCATGTCGTGAAAAATAACACACAGCAAAAAATTTACCTGGACCTTTGTCTTATAAATTGCAAAAAAATTGCCTACATGAAAAATTCTGATATATGTTATAGCTTTTATAGTTCATTATGTATATTTGATATTGATTTAAGATTTTCATGTTTCAGAAATTACGAGATAAAGTCATGGTATTATTCACATTTCTGGATTTAAATTGGAAATGGTCTTTGTCTAACGGGTGGGGGTTAGGAAACAATTAATGTCTATACATATATCATATCATTTTAAATGTCTAGTATCTCATTCTGCAATCTGCTTATGTCTTACGGGGGATAGAAAACAATGTCTATTAGAGATTTTATGATATATCGGCATTGTCGCAAAGGATATGCTGATGGCGATATGGTGCAACAAAGCTTACATCACAATACCACGGAACCTATCACTTTCAAAATTTTTTTTTGAAATTGTTGCATAACTTGTTATTGATTGTGATGAAGCAGATTAAACATGTGGTTTTGCCGTGAACCACAAACAAATCACTGCTTACAAATTAAATTTAGTTAATCTTCAAATAACTTTAATAAAATTTGCAATTTTATATCATATAATTCGTTTATTGTATTTAATTTATTGCAGTCTACTGAAAACCCAGCCCATCTTGAGCATATTAATCTGGAAATATTGCTACAATATCGTAAATTTTTGGCAATATCACAATACCTTTTTTGTTCACTATAACATCTAGTCTATATCATATCATTTTAAATGTGTAGTAGTACTAGTACACATATCTCATTCTGATTCTTTATCATAAATTAAACATAAATTAAGTCTTTTTCTTTCTCTCTCTTTTGGAGGGCCCTAGTGGCCAAGTGGTCTAAAGCTCTAGCTTACAGATCACAGTACCTCTTGCCCTCTCGGTTCCAATCGCACTCTTGGGAAATTCTAGTGTGAGAAAGTTTGTCAGTTTACTTACAGATCTAGAAGACCAGTGTTTTCCTCTGAGCACTCCGGTTTTCTCCACCATCCCTGAACTGACTGCCTCAATATAAATGAAAACTCTTTGGGAGTGAAACACCATTATTCTCTCTCTCTCTCTCTCTCTCTCTCTCTGGAACGGAGTAGAAGGGGGTAAGTTTGGCAGTGGTGGTGATGACTGCAGGCTGACCAATTCCACAGATTTATCCTTTATTGACGGATTTGTACTATAAAAACAGATAAACAGGAGGGTAAAATGAAAAAGTTGAATTAGACAGATTTTCCCATTTTGACGTTTTTTTTAATTAAAAAGTACTAAAAATTCTACTTTTTGTATGAAGATTTTACCAAAATCAAATACTTAACGATAAGAAAGTACCGGTAACTACATGTACATGGCAACCTGGCATACTAAAAAATGTACCGATCTAGACAAATTAATTAATTTGATTGGTCAGCCTGTGACTGGTCTTTTTCCTAATGATTATTCATATTTTTGTTTATCATATCAAGTCAAGTCACTTGTAACTTGTTTTTCACTTTTCTTGTTCTGGAGTTAATATGCTACCTAATATTTGAAAAAAAAACACCAGACATGTAAATCAAATTATTACTACAATCTACTATACTACCATAAATGGTTAGGTTATAATCTGTGTATTTCAATAACATTCCACCACACACTGGATGAAATATAACAACTTTGATTGATAACCTGTCATTTTACCCAGGTAGATTTGTCATAATGTTTTTTGATACTGAAAATTTTGGTTTTATTAACAAGAACTTAATTTTCTTTTTTATTTATTCACAAGAATTTAATTTTCTTTTTTTAAAATATGCAAACTGTACCAGATCCAAATTCCGATTCAAATTCCATACAAAAATAATTGTGATATAATTGTTAAAGCATGGTTAGATTTAGAAGGAACAGAAAGAAATATAAAATTCAACAAACTTTTGTGAATATTCTTATTGGTATTGTCAGTTTGTGAAGTTGCTCCCCTATTATATAGTCACCACATACAGGCTACCGCTCTACCTACTTCTAACTAAGTAGAGGACTTAGAGGTTTCTCTAACATACAATAAGACACAGCACATTATTTTTAGTCTCATCCAAAAAAATATCTTGTTACAAGTCAGTTATATATAGCCCATGTTTAGATAAGAAGATGAAGATAAAATAATCTCTTACAATTTCACTGTCATTGTTTTAAACCCATGCCCATTGGCCTTGAAAGCCGGTGACATACTACTAGGCTACGCTAGTATGATAATATATCCGGACTATGTTCTGTTCCGTCTTCCACTTCAGATAACAAGGGCGTAGCAGAGCTTACGCACATACGACTGTGCGTAAGTTAATTTTGTCAAATATCATATTTAAAAATTGTAAAATAATTATATGACAGCTATATTTTAAAACTTGAAAGCAATACAAAATTTAACTCTCGAAACTGAAACTATCATAATGAACAAGACGATTTATGCATATGAATCAAAGTACAATTCAGTGGTCGTTTGAATTTCGTTTTGAAGTTTAGTCGAAAAAAAATTGCCGATAAGGGTCGAAATTCATGGAAATCGCGCTATTTTTGTTGTATTTTTTCAAAATTTCCTGGGGGAGCATGCCCCCATACCCCCTAGAAAAATGGCACTTTTAACGTTTATAGTGTGTAATTTACCAACATGCTCAGCTACGCCCCTGGATATTGTCATTTATATATATCTCTTCCTTCTGTTTTACCTTGAATATACACATGTGTTCAGTGACCAGCATTTGTAGTTATTTATCATAAGAAGATCCTTGTTAACTGGCACTAAAACTTCAGAAAAATTTATATAACCAGATCTACCGTAGTAAAATTTTAGATCTGAAATATAAATTTAGCACAATGCAGAATGAGATGCTAAACAATTAAAAAAATATTTGTACCTGGGTAATTGTCATATACATTGGCTTAGGCTTATATAAAGTGCTTATACATATATGTAAATTAAATTTGCTTATTTATTGTAACAATATTTTCAGCAAAATATCCAGGTAATTGCTTCTGCCTTGCATCATATCATATTTATAACAGCTCATAATATTAAGACCATCATGTTACATATTACAAGAATTATTATTGACTCACAACTTTAAAAACATTATTTTCTTTTTGTATTATGGCACTTTTTACTAACTCTGTTTCTAAGATCCTTGACCTCAAGTTTCTTTAGGGTTAGTCAGTCCATTGGATCACTGAAAATAGGGATATGATGAACCATGGACCAATCCCTGCCATGTTTGCAAATAGGTTGACCTTCATCATAGGTAGTTTATCAATAGTTAAACACTCAAACATCTTGAACCTGAAGGCCTTGAAGCTTGAAACCATGCAGCAAGAAGTCAAATTTGACCTTGACTTTAATCTATTTGTGATGAACTAGTAGTTCCCCAGAAGTCTCAATTTCCTCAGGAGAGAAATTTATGGTCCTTAGGCACCTTCTGTTAAATGATATACATGTAGGATTGACCTGTCTGCTGATTTGGGTCAACAGCTACTAGGTCAATCACCAGTGGCTATTAAGCTTATTTTCCACATTCAAACTGATATTGGGTTATTGATATTTTAGATGTTTATCTAGAAGAAAATTTTTGTTAGTACAATCCAACCTGCCTTAAAAGCAACCTCTATGTAAGAGCCACCTGCTTATAAAGGCCAGTAGAATTGTATCCCATTTGTTCTTTATTCATATTATTTGAACCTGTAACTAAAGACCAACTGTCCATAAATGCCTCTTTCACTGGTTCCTTGGGTGGCCTTTATAGACAGGTTTGACTGTATGTATAGAATATACCATTATTATAAAAAAATTTGTCCAAATATTTTAGTAGACCAGTAAGTAGAAAAATGTGATGGTCTTAGTTTATTTTTAATACAAACTAAATGTGCATGTTTAGACTTAAAACATAAATGCATGAGTATTTAGTCATCATCTAAGATAATACTTCCCTAATCCAGATATTGGCCTTTTGTATCTTAATGGTGAAACGTGATAGTTCATAATTTCTGGCTACCTAGGTTGAAATCCAACTTTAGGAAGATCCAGTTTGATAAAGTTTGCCAATTCACTTGACTAATGTTGATGGTTTTCTCTGGATACTCTAGTTTTCTCTACTGTCCCAGAACTTGACTTCCAAAGTATAAGTGAAATTAGTTTAACTTGAGCAGAAAATATAATCCCATTTCAACCAGCTCCTGGAGTCTTTTCAGATTACCATTAGCCAATTAAAAGTCAATAGATTGATGAACATTTTAACACTTTGTTTTTAACAATTTTCTTATCCATGTTAATTTTAAACTTTAAATGAAAGATCTGAATAGAACCAGTATACAACCTGGGTCTCCATTCTTGGTAGCTAAAATCACCATTGGTTAATAATTTATGAGAAATTCTTTCGAAAAGAAACCTATTTTAGCAAATCTGTAAAAATCACTGTAAAAAGCAAATTATTTTTTTGTATTTTTATTTTTTTTTACAAATTTCAGAAATATGGCTACATTATAATTTTGAAATTATGGAAACCTAGCTTGGCCAAATCTTTCTTTTATGCCATTTGGTTTAATACAGGATAACGGGGAAGTCATGTTCACCATGTAAGATGTTGATGTAGATTTTTAAGCAAGATACTTGTCTTCATTATTATTCACAAGTTTTTAGTTGCAGTTTGTCTGATAACATGGATCCTACAAAATATATATACAGTATAACCTCAATTCATCGCCACCATTTGTTCAGTCAAATTTTGGCATTATAAAGGGGTTTGACAATAAATCGAGGGAGGCTCGTAAAGAAAAACATAAACAAAATGTTTTTTGGGACTTCAAAATAGTGTGGCGATACGCGAGGTGGCAAAGTTATCGAGGGGCATTATGACGAGGTTTTACTGTATATCATAGCAGTACTTATGCTTTGAAGTCCAGTTCTTTTTAAATTTCAAGTGTAAAATACAATAATTATTACCAATTATATTGTATTTTGAAAATACCCTGGTTCTTTACTTATTTCCAAGTGTATATTTAGAAATTTTATTTATCTTTTTAATACAGCATGATTATATTAATAATGGCATGTATTATTTATTTAATGGCTAGACTAAGTAATGTATTTCTTTGATATAACATTGTTTATATTGTTCTGCACAAAAGTACAACACAGAGAATATAGCAGTCTTTGTTGTCAAGGTGATTTTTATCATTGTTCAGAACTTCGACCTTGGCTAAATGTTTTAAACAATAAGACATATAAGTGTTGTTGAGAATATCTGATTTTTCACGCAGATTTTTCCAGATTTAAAACTGTTCCCTGCGAACCACTTGATCAATGCATGGCCTTAATGTTGGTGCAGAATGTTTTGGAAAATGTTTACATCATCAAAATTACCCAGAGTAACATAATTTTTACTGGAAAATAATAACTGAAGTGATTCCATCTCCAATGGAAATAATTGTTCCGCAGAAACGTTAAGGGGTATCACTTGGTACACTGGTGAAACCTCATTTGACATCACATAGATGTTGCCATTGGTTACATCACATTCTATATATTGTTCCATAATGTTATTTGATGTGGTTTGTATTCATTTTCTGTAGTATTTATATCAAGACTTGTGGAATTTATTAAACATGTGTTACAGATAAGAATAACAGCTAGCCATTTTTTTGTTTTCCCATATATATCTTTAAAGACCTCGTCTTACTGTTACATGTTATAAGCTTGTTACTATAGACACATATATTCTATCCAAAGTTAACCCAGTTTAACCCTTTAAATATTTCATAAGGAAAACAACTGGCTATAGAATTTTACAAAAGAAAAATCTGGGATTTCCCTATAGTGTCCTACTGCAGATCACACTGTATTATGCTACATTTTATTGCTTTGAACAACAAAAACAAAAAATGGGTACTGGTAATTATAATAAATATAGCAGTAGTAATACAGCCACCCCCACTCCCACCCCAACCCCACCCCCACCCCCTTACCATTTTATATAACCATACTTGGTAAAGGTATAAAGCACCTTATTTTAAAGCATATAAAAGTGTGTTTAATTTACATGTAACAATATTCTCAAAACAGAAATTTTGAAGATAACAGTGTGATGAGATTTTTCTCGAAATATTTTGTAAAATTTTGAATTGTTTGTTTCAGGATCAGAATGTTCCAGCAAATGATTTTAAAAACCACACACCACCAGGAATACTTGCATTAGACAATGTTTACTACTTCGCCCATAAACATGAAGAAAATTATGTCAAAGTAGGTATTTATATATAATGTGATCAGAATGGAAGTTTGAAATATGTAGCTAAAAGAAAAACTTCATTTTCTTGAGCCAAAACCACCATGAATAGAGTGGAGTAATGGAGTTTTACTCCCATGTATTTCACTTATACCAAGACAAACAGTTCAGGGGCAGTTGAAGAAACCGGAGTTATTCGGAGAAAACTACAGATCTTCAGCAAGCAAACTGATAAACTTTCTTACTCTAGAATCTGTCCCCAGTGGAATTTGAAATTAAGTGGTGAGAGGCACTAAAATCTGTAAGCTCGCACTTTAGACATCTCGGCTACTGAGAACACTGCACAGCAAATGAAAGAATTAGTACAGAAAACAAGATAAGATTTATACATATCGAGACCATTGATTATTAACTTGTGACTTTGGATGACCACTTAATATAATGACCCTGATTTGCTGAAGGTTGTTCATCACAATGGTGACATGCTGTTTTAATTTGTTATCTGTGTTTTTCAGGTAGTTTTAGAGAATTCAAGTCGTGCAGATGAACATGATTGTCCATTTATACAAGCCAGTATAATGTTAACTAAAATATTATGTGATATTTTAAATATTGGAGAACCTCGTAAGTAATACTTGATATCCAATCTTGTTTATTATATAGTATCAAAAACTCCTCTTTTCTGATTGATCAAGAGGAGACTATGGTATCCTGGTAACCTTTTTAAAATAGAAGCATGCAACGTCTATCTAGTGAAGCTTGTACATTTGTGTACATGCTATTTCGAATTAATGTAAATAAACTCACCATGGTCTTCATCTAAAAACGGCTTGTTCACAGTCTCCACATATGTAACAATATGTTACTGTTCCAACTCCCTTCCCCTCTTTTTGGCACTGCTTTAAAAGGATTATTTTTGTTTAATCTTAAATTTTATATTTATCATTAATAAAACAATAACAAATGTATTGTCTTTATTTTTTGGTAAATACAAGGTTTTTTTTCAAACTGAAAATAGTTATACTCTCTAAAGGCAAAGCTTGAGGCGAATCAGTACCTTTTTTATACCCCAGGGTTAGCTTTTCTGTTCAATGAAGGACTAAATTTGCAGGTGATGGACCATACTGGTCTTATGACCAATCTTGTTAGCTACTGTACATGTATTTAATTTGGTGTGTATTTATTTTCACTGAATAGGAAATTTAGACATTTCCACATAGTTAAACTTTGTGCTTTTGAAATATGCACTATAACACAATACATGTAAGTGTAATATAATTTTCGCTTGATATTAATTTTCCCGCAAAACAAACGACCGCCAAATAAGCGAAAATAAGTGCACCACGAAAATAAATATGTTTACAGTATTGTATCTTTTACCACTAGTTCTAAAATAGGTGGGATGGTTGGAAATCCCAAGACCCCAAAGTTGGAAGATTTATAATATATGTTGGTCTTGTTTTGCTGTTTTTATCATCACCTTGTATTTGGTCATGTGCTTGGTTGTTTTGGCCATTTCCAAGTACATGTACATGTTTATATGACTTTTGATTACACATTTCTTTCTTCCATTTTACATCTAAGTTCATCTTCTCCAAACAACTACTGGTCTAAATATATCAGATTGTAATTATAGTCAAACCTGGCTATAAAGGCCATCCAACAAAAGTGGCCATTATGGACAGGTGACCCTTATATACAGATTTAAATAACATGAATAAAGAGGAAATGGATAAACTTTTCCTGGCAGATGGCTCGTATATAGGGGTGACCTTTTATGTAAGTGTGACTGTATTTGTATATTAACGTTTAGCTTTTTGTGGCAAATCCACTTAATTAATATTTTTCAATAAATCTTTTTTTTTATTTTTCTCTTTCAGCACAAGAACAAGGTCAAGTCTATTATCCAATGTTTTTCAATCATGACAAGCCATTTGAAGAATTTTTCTGTATCTGTATTCAATTGTTGAATAAAACATGGAGAGAGATGAGAGCTTCCACTGAAGATTTTCAAAAGGTGATTATTTTTAAACACTTGACATTTCTATAGAGGCCTAGGCAGCCAAGTGATCTGAATTGCCAACTTACAGCGTCCTCTCTCTGTCTACGTTCAAATCCCACTTTTGTATGTGTGGAAGTTTGTATTTGGCTTGCCAAAGGCTGATAGTTTTCTCCTCCTGCACTACCCCAAAACTGACCACCTTGATGGCACAATCTAGACCAGGCCACAAAATACCATAAATTCACTGAATTTTGATTTACCTGGAAAGTGATATAGCATTCATGTGATTTAGCAGTCATGTGATATAGCAGTCATGTCACATAACAGTCATGTGATTTAGCAGTCATGTGATATAGCAGTCATGTCACATAACAGTCATGTGATTTAGCAGTCATGTGATATAGCAGTCATGTCACATAACAGTCATGTGATTTAGCAGTCATGTGATATAGCAGTCATGTCACATAACAGTCATGTGATATAGCAGTCATGTGATTTAGCAGTCATGTGATATAGCAGTCATGTCACATAACAGTCATGTGATATCAGTCATGTGACCATTGTTTTAATGGGTGATTGTTAGAACTTACAGGATGACATCTGTAAGACTTTCCTTTTGTATTATGTCTAGGCTGTAAAGTTTTTTTTTCAGTAAAGTCTTTACATTTTGACTCAATTTGGTTTACTGCTTAAGTTTGTTATTGTCTTCTAAATTTTGACTGAAGAATTAAAGAAAATCTGAATATGATTGTTTATTTAAACAGAAATGATTTTAGGTAATTTGCAAAAAAATATCAAATAAGCAATAGGCATCATTTGATCTGAAACGGATGTGATAGCAGGCGAAACAGCTAGTTAGGAGAATCCCATCAACAAATTGACTTCTAGGTACAAATTTATTGAAACATGCCTGGTTTGTCTAAAAGTCTGCCTGATAAAACTAGCATTCCTGAAGAATTTTTACATTTTTTCTGATTAAGGAAATGCTCATTAAAATTCCAGAATAGAGCCACAAACAATCATACATCATGTAAATGTGAATATAGTACCTACATGTACAGTTCAGACCCATCAAAAGTTTAACACTAGGCTAATGGAACTTTGCCAAATAGGCAGCTTATTTCAGCCCCTTGACTTGGCTGCTTCGGGCATCTGCTCTCGATCTCTCTACAGATTATCGGCCACTATCCTTCCATATCTCTACCACTTGACATGTGAGCTAAGACTCTTTTTTCGTTACCTTAGTGTTAAACTTTCAACAGGCCTGTACTGTAATTAAGGCTCAGATCTTTCAAAAAACATGTCTTTATCTCATTGACAGGTTCTTGGTGTTGTTAAAGAGCAGATAATTCGAGCATTAGACATACAACCAACGTCTTTTGATGCCTTCAGAACACGTTTAAATCAGCTTACATATGCTGAAATCATAAAGTTATGGGAAATGGACAGACAAACAAAGGAGGAATGGGAATCACAAGCTAAGCCAATTGTGTAAGTTTACATGTCCTACAAATTGGTTAACAAATATCTGTGGACTTTGGTCAACATGAATCACACACACACACACACATACACACAACACGCACACACACACACACAGAGAGAGAGAGAGAGAAGTTTTTTGTATCAGTATCCCAAAATCACCAAGCTATTGAATAGTGAAAAGGTTACATGTTTCCAGATTGATTTTGTCAGGAATCAATTTTTATTTTTATTTATTTTACCATTTCTACAGATTTCTAATTGTGAATAGGGTCCAATATTTGCCCGATATATGACCCAGTGAGAATCCTGACTTGTACATGTATTTATTGAATTTTTTATGACTTTGTAGAGAGTTGAGACAGCAGATAACACCAGAAATAGTAGATTTGATAAAACAGCAAAGATTAAATTATCTTATGAATGGAGGAAAATTTCCCAAATATATGTGCAAAGAAGATTTGGGAAAAAGAGTTTATGGCCCCTGGAAATTGAAAATTTGAGGAAATGGTCAAAACTTTGTCAAATTATTGATTGAGATATGAAATATTAATGGTGCATTTTCTGTGATGAGAAACGGTTTAAGTCCCAGTTTCATATTAATTGATTTACTTTCTAGAAAGTTATGACCCTTGGAATAAAGAAAAATTCATGAAATGGTTGAGTAAATTTTTTGGAGTGGCAAAACAATTTGCATTAAAAACAAATTTTACAACAATTTAAGAACTCATTGCTCCTTTTGACTGAATATGATATATGAAATTTTATTTTAATCATTTATTTGGCAGTTAATAACTAAATAAAACTGGATGAAATGTTTTATTGTTGCTATAGAAATCAATGGTGTTTGCCAGGGTACCTCATGATACCCCATAAGGTTTCTATGAAACTATAATTTCCATTATAGATGGAATTGCTTCAGTCCCTGTGTTCCCATACAAATGATGTAGCTCTGGAAAATTTTGACTTCAATTTTTCCAAAATGTTCTGCACAAATGTTAAAGGGTATTGTTAGGCTGGTGCACTTCATTGTGGGACAGTGTGAGTAACTTGACTATTGGATGCAGTTTTGCCAAGTGAGCATTAAATTCATATAAGAATTTTTAGAAAAAAATTTTGTTCATATTATTTATGGTTTATTTACAGATAAATTTTGGTATTGGAGGTTAGCACCTAACCAGAAAACATTCCATTTTGCAGACTGTCTGGAATCTGCTAATCCACCTATTGAACAGTTAACCAACAAATGTAAGTTTAATACTTAAGTAATAATTTTTTGTTAAACAATACCCACCAAACATTCCAGTGGAATTTACAGTCAAACCTGCCTTAAATGTCGCCTCTATCTATATAAGGGGCACCTGCTTTTAAAGGCCAGTAAAATTTTATCCCAATTGCTCTTTTTTCATGTTATTGATCCTCTCTATAAGGGTCACCTGCCCATAAAGGCCACTTTTACTAGTTCCTTTGGGTGGTCTTTATATACAGGTCTGACTATAGTTTGCTTGTTATGGAGTAAAGTTTATAATAGAAATAAAAACTGTAAGTGAAAATTCACTTAGTAACAGCCAATGTAGACAAGAACATGAAACAATGCAAAGTTGATGATAGAAACAGGCAAACTAGAGCATTGGTTCATCATAGAAAGTACTTATCTATACTCCTGAAAACTAGTTTGAGGGGGTATATAGGAATCATCCTGTCTGTTTGTTTGTCTCTCTGTCTGTGTAAAATTGTGTCTGGGCCATATCTCAATGCTTTGGATGTCTGTCATATAACTTCATATGAATAATTTTCATGGTCCAAAGGTATGCCATGACCTTGAACCAAGGTCATATTGGAAAGTTCAAGGTCGCAGGAAAACATTAAATGTTGGGGATGGGGGGGGGGGGGGGGGTATTTAGCTCTCAAGAGACATTTCCAGTTAATTTTTAAGATGATGAAATGTGAATCCATAGTTCATGTAGAATAAATAACTGAAAAACTGAAAAAGACAGACAATATTTTGAGAAGAACCAGATCTTCAGTAATTTTATGAGGATATAATGTTGATGATGTTCACTATACTTAGTATTTATTTATCTTTTCAGTACAAATCAGTGAGATTAAGTCTCTACTAACGGGCAAAGATTGTCCTCATGTTAAAGAAAAACAGAAGGGAAAAGCAGTAAGATATTTGATATTTGTTCTAATTGACGTTTCACCGGCCATGCCTATTATGTTCTAACACTGGCTGCCATCACGGTATCAAAGCAGTCACGACAAGTAATGACATACTGTCAGTGATGTCATTAAACAGCATGGTTCAGGCCAAGTTTTGACTTTTTTGCGTGTATTTCAAGCATGCCAGTCCCTTTTTCGGAACATAATATGCCTGGCCGTTGATCCGTCAATTTTGGTCCCTGCTGTACAATGTACAACACCCCTAAATGTTTGTTTGGGACATTTTGGAAAATGTTTACATCAGGAATTCCAGGAATAACATCATTATTTGCGAAAAATGTGAACTGATATGATTCCATATTCAATGGAAATAATTGTTCCTCACAAACATGGGGTGGGTGGGTGTGTGTGTGTGTTGGAGGGTATCACATGATACAGCAGCATATCCCATTACATAGTAAATTGTACACATTATAATGAGTTTTTACTGTACATATATCACACACAGGTCTTTAATTTGTAGTTTGATCCGTCTGTTAATTCACCTTGAACCTGTAAGCATCAATTGTAGGTCAAGGTTATCTGTGTGTTTTAAGTGTGGCAGTAGACCCCTGAAAATTCTAATCATGACTAGTGTTTGAACCCACAACCCATAACCCACTAGGCGTAGTCATATTATTCAATTGGAATTGGAACTTAGTGATGGTAGTGACAGAGGAAATGATGTTGCTATTCCATTTCAATCACTTTTTTACTTCTTTTCACATAAAGATCCCCTCTTCGCTACACATTTTAGTCAAACTTATTATTTTGCCATTATTTTGAGGTCAAGGTCATTTTTCACAAAAAATCCTTTGAGGCCAACCATCTATTCTTTTATTTGACATATAATTTTAGAGAGTATGCAGTTATATACTTTTTTTTACCAAAATTGATTTATATTTCTTTTTCAGCCAAATACAAATTTATGTTTCGCAATAGTTCCCCAGACTGCTAACCCTGACAGCCTGGAGCGACATTGCTTTGTGGCCGCCAATGAAGAAGAGTTTGGTTTGTGGACAGATGGAATAAATGTACTTCTTGGGAATGAGGTAAAACAATACATTTTAACTTTTCTGCTTTACATCAGTTAATCATACCGCCACCACCCCTACCCCTCACCCCACACACCAACTAGTTTGAGGGGAGTATATAGGAATACCCATGTTTGTCTGTCTGTGTAAAATCATGTCCAGGTCACATCTCATAATTGTCATGAATAATCTTTATGGTCCAAAGGTGTGTCATGGCCTTGAACAAAGGTCATATCAGAAAGGTCAAGGTCGTGAAAAAAACATTCAATGTTGGGGGCAGGGGGTATATGTATTTAGCTCTCAAGAGACAGTTTTAGTTAGTTTCGTAAAGTCAGATTAAAATTCAATGAGATTTGTGATTTTTTTTTCATTTTCAGCACTACTGAAATGCATGCCCCAACCTTGGAAAACTAATAGTGAAACACATGATCAAAGCCCCATATCATTTTTGCAAAACTGTATGAAAAATGTTAATGTTGTATATTCCTAGAAAAGTATTGTTTATACCTGAAAATGTAAATGACTAAGACTTGAAATAAGTTAGTGGCTGTTCTGTCACCAAACCCATAAAATTGATGTCATGGTTAGTATGGCACCCTGGTCATCTTCACCTATAGCTGTTGATGTCTTGAAGTCAAATATTCTTGATTGGGACATAAAACCCCATTCAATCAATCAAAATCTTTAGTTTGGTTTTTTCTTTGTTTCAGATGACAAGTCTACAAGTAAAACATGATCTAGAAATGCTGCTTAGTATGGAAATTAAAATCAGACTGCTAGACGCTGAAGGAATCACAATCCCCACAGACCCTCCTTCTATACCCCCACCCCCAGACAATTATGACTTTGCTTATACAAGTCTGTGATGTAGAATTTATTTGTATTAATCATGTAACAAATGTGCTATACTGTCCAGTAACAATGGTCTACCATATTTTTAATATCTAATCAGTGAAGCAGAAAATATTTAAAAGTTTTTATGGACTATTGGCAGATGTGTTGACGAGATGCTGTTCTTTTGATAGTTTGTGTTATTGAGGAGAAACATGCTACATATTTATTTGACAAATTTGTGTAGCACTTTAGATTGGCAACAAAGCATCAATCTTTGACAAATTGTGTAGCACTTAAGGTTGGTAACAAAGCATCAATCTTTGACAAATTTGTGTAGCACTTTAGATTGGCAACAAAGCACCAACCTTTGACAAATTTGTGTAGCACTCAAGATTGGCAACAAAGCATCAATCTTTGACAAATTTGTGTAGCACTCAAGATTGGCAACAAAGCATCAATCTTTGACAAATTTGTGTAGCACTCAAGATTGGCAACAAAGCATCAAATTGTCTTCAAGACATCTTTTATACAATTTCCACCTGTTTTTTTAAGCCAGGAGAGTCTCTTAACACAGTTTTTAAAGGACAGACATTTTGTTGGATTTTTGATGACCTTTATGCACTTATATCTAACTATTTTGTGAAGTTGTTTGCCATGGTCTTTATTGGTTTTTGTTATGTTAAATATTTCCATCATGTCATTTCATCATTCGTTTTGTTTGATTTTTTTTTTAATTTAAAAAAAATTACGGAATTTGTATTTAAGTGTTTTGAATGAAAACATTTTAGATTCAGTTCCTATGCAATAATTTCATAAGATTTCAGACTTTTAATAATTTAATTTTAACTGAATTATGGCTAAGCTATATAAAACTACACTTGTATTATTTCATAAGTGCAATTATTTTGAATGTTAAGTTTTATAGATATACTATATAATATATATATATCTGTATATTCCCAGTCTTTGTTTCAATTGATATGATTTGCATAATTTCAAATATAAAAATATGTATCCATGGAGACATTTTTTTCATCATTCCATATTTATGTTATACATAAACTCATTATGATTATGTTATGTAAATGTTACGGTGTTCATATCTAACTCTTATCTAGTTCAAAGAAATTTGTCGAATGATTCTCTCCTATATTTTTATATAAACTACCTTTAAATTTGGAACATTTTTACCGTCTGTATCAGTTCTTAATTCTTTACTTTATTGGGACCATTTTTATACATGAATACAGAAAATGTTCACCGTTTTAAAATTGTCTTGTACAATAAAACATGTATTTCCAGAACTGTTTGACTGTTGTTTTATTTATTAATGAAATATAATGCTTACCTTAGAAAAGTTCCTTAATGATTTAACAACTAACATCTCACTTCATATAGTTTTGATTACAGAGTGTAACATACATGGCCCCAGTTTCACAATACAGTGAAAACTTTGAAAACCTGACCCCAAAAAAACTGGACTCCTGTGGAAAGGGGACAAACTGTTCAGACATTTGTCATGATCTATTGTTTCCAATGATTATTGATAATATGTCAAAATTTTCTTGGAAAGATGTAATTCTAATGGAAAAAAAAACAAAATACCGGTAATGAAGGTTTGATGTCCTTCTGCAGTTCTGCACAGCCATTAAGGTTGGTTGACTGTTATTCAACTATACCCCCTGCAACACAGTTGGGGGTAGGGTAGGATATACTGGAATGGCCTTGTCTGTTTGTAGATACAATTTTTTGTCTTGACTGTTATTCAACTATACCCCCTGCAACACAGTTGGGGGTAGGGTAGGATATACTGGAATCACCTTGTCTGTTTGTAGATACAATTTTGTCTAGAGGTTTTCCAGTTATGATCCAATGTTTCCGAGACTATGCACAGATGTTAAGCATTATAAGAACCCGTCCACCTGTGGTTGATTATTAATTTGATCAGTTGTATTTTTCAAAATTATTACCGGTAACATTTGCAGACTTAGAATTCTTTAGACTCACAATTTGGCCATAAATGCAAATTTTTATACGCATGTCAATTGACGGGATGAATTATGGTATACTGTCCATTTGTCTGACTGTCTGTTAACTTTTTGCTTGTGCATGGAACTACTTTTACATTTATTTAGCAAATGTTTTGAAACTTTGCAGGTCTGTCACTAATGACTTGAGGATGCTGTGTATTTTTTTATAGATTGAAAAAATTCAAGATGGCCATTTTGAAACTTTGCAGTTCTTCAGGATGCTCACATAGTGTATTTTGCTCCACTCAGCAGTGCTCTTGTTATGTTTATTTAATTATGTATGATCCATTTATTCTGAAACTCTATACAGATGTTAAACATCATAAGAACCCATCACATTCAGTGTATACAGACATGATTTTGTGTCTATGAAATTGTTTGTTTTTTTCTTTCTTTTTCTATTTTCTTTACTTTATAGGGACCATTTATATACATGTATACTAACAAAATGTTCACCATTTTAAAATTTCCTTGTACAATAAAACATGTATTTCCAGATATTGTTTGACTGTTGTTTTATTATTGAAAAAAATATATTGGTTGCCTAGGAAAAATCCCTCAATGATTTCATAATTAACATCTCACTTCATACAGACCACTGCAGTAGCTCAGTGCTCGCTCCGTAAGTGGGAGGTCCTGGGTTCAAGCCCCGACCGGGTCTGACCCAAGACTTAAAACTGGGTAGTGACTGTTCTTTCACCACGCAATCGGCACTAAGGAATTAAAGTCAAGGTTATTTCGGATGGGAACTTATAATAAATGAGGTCCTGTGTCACAGTGGACTTGGCATGATAAAGAACCCTGCTGTATAATGCCATCAGAGCAACAAATTTCTGCACCTTTGCCTATAGCAGGCAACATCTCGATATAAGTGAAATATTCTTGACTGGACATCAAACACCATTACTCGACTCATACAGTCTTGATTCCAGAATGTAACATACATGACATTCCAGAATGTAACATACATGACCCCAGTTTCACAATAGTTTCTTAATTAAGACTCTTTAACATAAATTTAGCAAAATTTTGTAATCTTTTTTTGAAACTACTAATAAACATTTAAGACAAAACTAAATACAAATGTTTTAAGTTAGAAGTGATCTTTAAAATGACACTTTAAATTTTTAAATATTTTAAAAATAACAAAATTACTAAGATTTGCCAGATTTATGTTTGGACAATCTTAGTTAAAAAATGATAGTGAAACTCGGACCAGAGTTTACTTATATAACTGTTCCTCTTTATCTATGTACAGCTATGCTTTAACTGGTCAAAATTGTTTTTTGGTGTTTGAGCTGAAAGCTCATTGTAGACCTACTGCTGTCCCAATTTGTCTGCCGTCATGCATCATGTGTTAACTTCTCACATATTAATCTTTTTCTCCATTACTATTCAGCCATATCCAATGATTTTTGTCAAACATGAGAAGTTTCATGTTTAACAGGATATGGATGATATGACACCATCATGTACTAGTATTATCTCTGTCTTTTCTCAGTCTTGTTCCTATTACCACTGAGGTAACTCAGTTGGTAGAGTGCTAGCTCCGTAAGTGGGAGGTCCCGTGTCACAGTGGGCTTGGCACGATAAAGAACCCTGCTGTATAATGTCATCAGCGCAAAGCACAGATCAACAAATTTCTGCACCTTTGCTTATAGCTGGTGACGTTTCGATATAAGTGAAATATTCTTGACTGGGACGTTAAGCATCACTACTCAACTCAACTCTTGTTCCTAATGTCAAACATGACCTTGTTATACATCTTGACTAGAGATATTTTTTAAGTTGGGTTGAACAACTATCACAATAAATAATATTCATTAGATTGAATGCAACAAATAGGATACAAACTATTTTATTAAAAGGGTTTATAATTGACATATCTTAAATCTAAATATTTAGAAATTTCTCCAAATACGGGTGCTGACACCGAATCTAAACAAAATATGTCCAGTAATAAATATGAGAAAAATATGAAAAGAATGACTCTTATTAATGTCCTAAATCTAGACATAACATCAGGTGTATTACAAGTCCTTTTGTTGCTTGTTATTTGTTGTTCCAATGTTTTTACTTTGCAGTTTTGTTTAAGGTTACCAGCTTTATAACCTCTCCTTCTTACAATGGCAGTATCAGATTTTGAAGAACATATTTTTATATTTGGTATTGTATTTTTGTTTTCATTGTTTACATGGGATGTTTGTGCCGTGTTTTCAGTTTGAAACTCGCCATCCAGGTTCATGTGTTTTTGGTTTTTCTCCTGATTCTTTACCACTGTTGTGTTAACCACTCCCTTTGTTCCTTCTTCATCCTCTGTTGTAAACTTAATAATTTCAGGTTGAAGTTTCTCTGTTAATGCATTATCATTTGCTGTGCTTTGAAATTCTAATTCTGTGTTCTTTCCATATCTTTCTTGCATTGTTGCATTAAGCTTTTTGTTTGTTCCATATGATTTGTCATTTGTTCTGCTTGTTATATCTGACGTAATTTTCCCTGTATTTATATTACTATTCTTTCCTTCTTCATTCTCAGTTTCTGACTTTATTTCCTCTCCAACACTTTCCTGTCTATATCCAGACTGTATTTTATCTCCACCAGTTTGCAATGTTCCTAATTCACTTTCAGGCTTGTTTTTCTCACCTACTGGTATACCTTTTATCTCTGGCCATGCATTTTCATTATTTCTTTCAGTTTTGATTAGAAACGGTATCCCTTCAGTGTTTTTACTTCCCTTTCCTTTGTCTACTGCCCTTGTTCCATGTTCTGGGTGTGTTCTCTTAAAAACTGTTTTGGGTTCAGTTCTGTACTGTCCATGTATTCCACTGTTTGTTCCATTATCATTTTGTACTTGTTTCTCCTCTTTTGTTCCTTTGTATATCGCTGTCTCCCTAAGAGCCTTTTTTGCTTGTTCACCAGTCTTCTTCTTTCTTAGATTTTGTTGTTCTTTATATGGGTACTCATATCCCCATTTAGCATTGTTTTGATCTTGATAATTGCCTAATTCAAACCACCTGTTGCCAGTTTTATATTTGGAATTCCAATTTATATTTCTTTTGTATCGTTTATACTTATTTTTATGCCCTGTAATTCTATTTTCATGATCATTCGCTGGTTTTAAATTACTTTGGTTATCTGCTGTTTTGTTCTTTGAATGACTCTCATGATCTATTAACTTTGTTCTGTGACCTGTGTTCTTTAAGTGTGTTCCATGTTCTGAGTTCCTTGAGTGTTCTTCTTGATCTGGATTGTTTGAGTGTGTTCCTCCATGATGTTTTGTGTTCTTTAAGGGTGTTTCTCCATGTTCTGTGTTCTTTGAGTGTGTTCCTCCATGTTTTGAGTTCTTTGAGTGTTCTCCTTGATCTGGAATCTTTAAGTGTGTCCTGCCATGTTCTGGGCTCTTTGAGTGTGTTCCTTGATCTGAGTTGTTTGAATGTGTTCCTTTATGTTCTGTGTTCTTTGAGTGTGCCCTGTGATCTTTGTATTTTGGGTATGTTTCTCCATGTTCTGGATTCTTAGAGGGTGTTCCTTCATGTTTGGAATTCTTTGAATGGGCTCCATGATTTGGATTCTTTGAGTGTGTTCCTCTATGTTCTGTGTACTTCGAGGATGGTATGGTTCCATAGCTAAATGGAAAAGTATTTTAATAAGTACAATGATGTATCTAAACAAAAATGTCAAAGTGTCCAGCAAACCACAACAAACCATGTAATGCATAGACGAAAAGACAAACAACAACAGGTATTGAATTTAAAACCTTTGTGTATTGGACAAACTTTCAGGAATGTTCTTGACATAGAAATAATACTGTTTCTGTGGACCCTCTTATTGTATTACATACATGTATGTTGAATGTAGAGAAATCCAATGGAAAGAATATCCATTCAATATATTACTACCCTCTCAAAGTAAGGTATGGTGTTACTTGGAAAAGCTAAGTGTGTTTGTTTTTTTGGCCAGATTTTATCACAATAATGTTTAACTTTGTTAGAATGCATACCTAGTATAAGCTTTAGATTTAAAAAAACCCACTGAAGTCATGTTATATTTGTTAAAACTCCAAAATGCTTATAAAATATAAGTTTGTTTGGAAAGAACCAGAAATATTGACTTCAATAAGTTAAACAGGATGTGCTTACACTTATGAAACACCCTGCTTCAGTTCCTTGGTGGAACTTCTTGTGTTTAACTAAATTTGCCAGTTTCAAAGTTTTACTTTCCTTTTTGAATTGTGATTTGAACAGTTGATGGTATGTTTGTTTTTAAGTTTCACTATTAAACTAGAACATTTGCAATGACCTACAGCAAAATATATTGATACTGCTAACAGATTTGTAAAATGTCTAAAATTTTCTGGAATTTTCTTAAATTTTGGGTGGAAAGATAAATTTTTGGGAAAATATATTTGTCATGATAAAAACACCTAAATGAAAAAAACCCATGCAGCTTTAGCATAATGAAATTTTCCACAATTTAATCATCAGTAGTGTTTGGACTAAAATTATGAAACCAAAACTTTTATTAAGATTTTGAAAAGAAAACCCAAAGGAGCAAAATATATTTTACCAAATTAAGCTAAGGAAATACTTTGCATGAGGCAGTGTACCTTAGCTTTTTAGGGATTTCAAATTTCTAATATAAGCTTACCTTTCGATGACATTATACAAATGTTCTCTATCTAATCTGCTGACAATTGACATGACTTGTTCTAATTCGTCAGTGAACTTAGGTTTCTTTGGTAGACAGTTGCTCCATTTTTTTACATGTTGTAGAGTTTCAATATTTACCAGGTGATTTGCCAGTCCTAGTTCCCTAGCTTCACCCTCATTACATACATGAATCTGCAATAATGAAATATTAATTGTTAGCCATTTTGACAAATTTCTCATTCTTTGTCATGGAAATATTCATTTTGCAAAATGTAGTCATAGTAAACAAGAGCTTATGATGAATATTAAAATCTTATTAGAATCAGCAAATGTTGTTTTGTTACAAACAGCTTCACTTAGTTCTATGTCCCCCAAATGAAGTGGGAGACATATACGTTTCCCTCCCATTTCTTTCAAATATTTGTATAGTGGATCAATTCCATACACAGTACGAGGGTTCACCTACAGAGAACAGGAATCTACACGACAAAACGAAGTAAATGAGGATGGTTATTTTAATCCCATTCAAGATCTACCTTCACTTATAATTCACACCACCATGACCTGGTTGTTCAAAGCTCGTTTCTCTTAGCCAAAAGTTAATGAAAAATGAAAAATTTTATTAAAGCTAAAACGTTTTATAGACATAAAGTCTTAAAGAACTTCTATTTGATGCTAGCAATTGTTTGTATTAAGGTTTGAACACATTTACATTACATGTTTTACCAGTTTTAATTTTACATCACTAGACAGTCGTTTCGAAATACAATTCCTTATCAGAAGAAAAAAATTGTAAAACCAATTTTTTTCAAAATGTTGAAAAGATACCCAAAAGACCAAACTATATTTTACCAAATTTAGCTAAGGAAATACTTTGCATGAGGGAGTATACCCTAGTTTTTTAAGGAATTTTAAAATAAGTCCGTCTTATAGTTATTTTAGTTTATGTATTCTTTAGTAACTAAAACTTACCAATGCTTTCTTCAATCCACTGAGCTGTTTGGTGATAATACTGTCTAATTCTACACAATCTGCCTGTTTTTGACCAATATGCGTTACTTCTTTCTTATATCTGTCCAAGTACCCCAGTAGTTCTTTAAGATTTTCTTTAATACTCCTATCTGTGTATTACAAAAGGAAATATAGAATAATTAATTTTATTTAACAATTTGAATTTTTTTTAGAAATGAATTAAAGGTGTCATACACTTTTTTATATTTAATCTTAAAATACATTCAAAAAGTGGTATTACGTTTACACGCTTACACAGTGCGCACAAAAATTCGCCCGAAAGCAAAATCCGAAAAAAATTTAGTCAATGCTAAAGGTAACCAGGCTTTTGAAAGAGCAGAGATTAGATTTTTTATTGCAAAATTATATTTTTTCAGTTTTAATGCACTAGGACATCGCATATCGACCGAACTCATTGCAGTGCAGTCGGCATCCAAAGAATACAGACAATGTATTAACAAAGACATCTATGGTATAAGCGATTGAATTTAGATTAGAATCGTTAGAACTTGACCTTCACTGATTCTCATATGAATGTCAATGTCTACCTAAAGTGTCTTACTTGATAGAGGTGTTTTAAGAAAACTTGCTTATCTACTAAGAAATCACCTTATGTCTTACAGGCTGACTAATTCGACGGATTTATTCTTTTTTGATGGATTTGTACCAAAAAAAAAAAAAAAACGGATAAAAAGACGGATAAAATGAAAAGGTCAAATTAGACGGATTTTTTCCATTTTGACGTTTTTAAATCGGACTTTTTGTATGGAAATTGTACCAAAATCAAACACTTAACAAAAAAAAAGTACCCAACTGGCAATTGTACCGATCTGGACAAATAAATAAATAGATTGGTCAACCTGTGTTTGAAAAAAACAACATTTAAATAATCCAAAGTAACACCATGTGCAATGATACCTTAAACGACATAATGGTAAAATGGACCGTTAATTTTAAATATATTGTTGGTACCTACATAAGCCAAATCACCACTCCACTGGATACTATTATATTTACAATTAGAAAAGGCATTATTTAGAAGAACCCGTTTGTTTCTGTTATGTCCATTATCCATCTAATGTCGGGCTTCAGTCTATGTTTTTTTCCCCATGTTTTGTTTTTGCGCGTTCAATGTGCTTCAAATTTTTCGTATTTGCAGTAAAACTCAATGTCCCTAACCCTTCTGAAGCACCCGTTCTCACTTCTCCTGTGGAAGTTCACGCGTTGAACCTAATTTGTCAGTTTCAAAGTTTTCACTTTGCTTTGGGATTTTGATTTTGACATGGATTAGTATGTACATTTTTTATTTACAATGTCCACCTGACAGTTATTTATAAATAAAATACTATGTCTACTATCATAATGTATTTGGTGCGTGCATTTCCATGCAAGATAAAAAGCCACGTTGATCCATGTGACAATACATACACAAAACCGAAATAAAAAATGTTCAAATGAAATAGCTATCCTTTTTATGTGATTCGTTTCGCTTTGAAAGCGGCTTCAAAAAGCATTCATGCACACATGACGGCATACACAACCGCATACAATTATCAGACAAACTCAACTCTTCTATTTTTATACATACCTATAATTTCATTTTTCTGTGTTGTTTCAGTCGCAGCCAACGATTTTCCATTTAAGGTTTGTCGAGTGGTTGGTGCCTCAGATTTATTCTCAAAGAGTGAAATAGATTTCCATGGAAAAAATTGTAAATTTCCAAGACTGCGTAAATGATCAATTTGTTTACATACTAATTTCTTGAAACGAGATCTTAATCTTAATTCCACATCATCTAAAGAACAGTACTCAAATAATCTAGTGTTCTTTGTAACATGTTCCTCGGCTGATCGACTGCTTCGTATGTTAGATAATGGCATTGTTATTTCTACTTGCTCAATAGATTCCATTCCTCTGTTTCCAAGAACACGTAGTTAAGGGTATCTATGACGTCATATAGTTAAGCAACTTAACATGATTAAACCAATCAATATTTCACTTTTAGTCACATGGATCCAGTGCATCTATGACGTCATTACAATTTAGAAAGGCGCAATTTGTCTAAATCTCTGAATAAAGTGATAACATATTTAGGTACATGTCTTAGGGTTTGTTGTGATGAAAATTTGTGCATAAGTGCCTTGTTGAAGTTTTTGTCAAAACTCACCACACGCATGTCTAATAAAACTAGGAGATATCGGTTTGTATAGCGGTTACTCGTTTTCCCACTATTACGCGTATTCCTTTTCTTCATGACAAACAGCGTTGAATAATTCGTCTTTATTTGTATTGGTGCTCATGTTTATGTTTTAGTAATGGCAAGACATAATTGGGATCAAATTTCTAGCTCACCATTAATCAAATGATATAATCAGTATACATAATGAAGATTTTATAGTAAGACATAAGTACATTCAAAGTTCTACGTACGGCGAACTGAATTAAATCTTATCTTGGCGCCTCCATAATTAACTTTAAATAGTAAAACACTTCCAGAAAGAAAAAAGACTCCAACAATGATTAAATATGTGAGCAACTCAAACAATGATTTCATTCGAATACTGTATGAGATACAACTTTATATTGAACATAATAACTTATTAGGGATCACAATTTATCGGTAAAATTTCACATGTTTAACCGAATTTTCCAGCTTCAAGGTTTTTACTTTGCTTTGGAATTGTGGTTTCATGGGTTTGGACATGGATTGATATGTTTGTTTATGATTTCGGATATAGTTCGTACAGTTGTTTTCTTGAAAATGTTGTCACTTAAGTCATCTCATGTACTACAACTGGCCCCAGTTTCACACCCACTCCTTTACTAAGAAGTCACTTAAATTAAATCTGGCATATTTGAAATCCGAATCTTGAAATTTGATATAATTTTATTAATTTCCAAGTAAGTTATTGTGAATCAAAAACAAACATACTTATCCATGTCCGATTCACGATTCAAAAACTTTGGAACTGACAAGTTAGATCAGACACGTGAACTTCCACCAGGAAAGTGGAGTCGGGTTCTGCAAAAGGGTAAGCACCTCCTGTTTAGCTAGCTACAGCCGCCATGTGTGTAATCAAAACTGTGTGAAAACAACATGGAACTATGGAACGTCAAATATATCCAGGGCAATCCTGGACACAAAGACATCAACTTATCAACAATACTGTGATGACGGCCATAAAACTTTTTGAGGGCTTTGATAAGCCTAGGCTTGTAATATCCTTGGGTCAACAATTTTTTGTAAGCTGCTTGTTTCGTTGTATAAAGTTTCCGAAGTGGGAACAATCTCTACCACATCTACCATAGAGTATTAATTGGGAAACAAATGGAGAAGCAGGTATATTGCTGCATAGAAAAGGAAAGTTGATAATAAAAAATTTAAAGTCATCACGTTTGTCACACAGTTTCAAATGTAGCCTTTCGTGGGCGTCATAATTCAGGTAAAAATTTAAATGAGGAATCAGTCGCATCTTAAGTCAAATTTAAGACAGCATTCTAAATATCATTCTAAGCTAATAACATATGTATTCCAGTATTGTTGAATCTTTATTTGTAATACCATACTCTATTGACAAAAGTAATCAGATTTAAGAAAAATCTTTCTTAAAGACAAATAAAGATTGTGAAACTGGAGCATGGTACTAAAATAGTAATTACATAAATGTGGTAGTCATTTGCCGCTTGCCACCCATAGTGGCACTAAATTTTAAGTAATTCTGGGATATCCCTCGAAAACTTGTCTTATACTATCCCTTAACCAAATTATTCATTGGTGTCACGGTATATAGTTGCGAGCTATCGGTGAAGATTACCTTTGGCAATGGTAAATGTCATTCGCAGTGACGAAATGTCAGTTTATCAAACCAGACGTCACCATGACCATCATCCCAAAAAGAACACCGGTTGCTTATTGGTCAAACTATCCCTTTACGTTCATTACTTAGCATACATTATACCTTATTTATATTCAAATAAGCCCCGAGATAAATACATTTTATATTTTTCCATATCATTTACAAAAAACCACGACAAGTATTTATTTGATGGATTACGGTTAAGCGGGTACATTTTGGCGACATGGCGCTTAAAATTATGCATACAAATAAGTCACGTGGTATTCTGGTATTTAAATCATTGCCAAGCCTTTTCGACGCGAGAACGAAACATAAGGTAAGAGGGATAAAACAGATAGTGTATTATATGTGGTTTATAAAAATTATTGGAAATTAGGTTTTATTGAAATAACCAAAATGTTTTTAATTTGCTTTTTATTTTCTTGGTCTTTAGAGAAGAAAAAACGGAACATTGTCCAAGTGAAACTGACATAATACAATTAGTGGAATAATGTTATTTTGAATTGGATTTAGAAAACTTTGTTAAATATATTCTGGAAGTTAAATATCATCATCATTATTATTATTATTATTATTATACAATGTTGATAATATCTATAATATTCGATATACTAGCATCTAGATATATTTATAATTGATTTGTTAATTTGAATAAACTATTATGATTTAATGCGTATAAACCAAGCAATTTCCAATATTTTACTTTACCGTTGGACTGAAAAAAACATATAATTTGATTTTTGCCGTTTACTTATGGACCGCATTTGAAGACACTCGCGTATTGTCCGATAAATATCATTCATTGACTATTTATCGGACAACACGCGAGTTTCTACAGCAATGAAAAACGCTTTGAACAGTGTCTGATCGTTGTTGTAATATTTCGATATTGCATGTGAAACGATTTTATCTCTAAAATGCTAGTCTTCCTGATTAGGTAATTTCTAACCATGTGTATTTTTCTTCTCGTAAAAAGTTTTGGAACATGATTTAGCCACGTACCTCACAATTCTGTGAACTTCAAGTTATTTCATGATCACGGCATTTATTATTCGGGTTTAATTACATTTTACACTCTTTTGCCTATGAGAATTTTTAACTTCGTAACGTCAAACGAACATCTTGCAATGCCACGAATAGAACATTGGATTGCCATTACAACTAAAATAAATGGTTATCTACAAACTGTTACGTCATATTTGCACAGATGTGGTGATTTTCCCGGCGTAATCTTGACTGCCTAAGCTGGTGATTTTCCCGGCGTAATCTTGACTGCCTAAGCTGGTGATTTTCCCGGTGTAATCTTGACTGCCTAAGCTAGTGATTTTCCCGGTGTAATCTTGACTGCCTAAGCTGGTGATTTTCACGGTGTAATCTTGACTGCCTAAGCTGGTGATTTTCCCGGCGTAATCTTGACTGCCTAAGCTGGTGATTTTCCCGGCGTTATCTTGACTGCCTAAGCTGGTGATTTTCCCGGCGTAATCTTGACTGCCTAAGCTGATGATTTTCACGGCGTAATCTTGACTGCCTAAGCTGGTGATTTTCACGGTGTAATCTTGACTGCCTAAGCTGGTGATTTTCCCGGCGTAATCTTGACTGCCTAAGCTGGTGATTTTCCCGGTGTAATCTTGACTGCCTAAGCTAGTGATTTTCCCGGTGTAATCTTGACTGCCTAAGCTGGTGATTTTCACGGTGTAATCTTGACTGCCTAAGCTGGTGATTTTCCCGGTGTAATCTTGACTACCTAAGCTAGTGATTTTCCCGGTGTAATCTTGACTGCCTAAGCTGGTGATTTTCACGGTGTAATCTTGACTGCCTAAGCTAGCTATTTTCCGATCGATGGAAAATTGATACAACATATTAGAATATGCGGATATTATTTTAAAAAAATGGTTTTGTATTCATTTTTTTTATTTTCTGATTATTATCAAGCATCCATGTACTGTAAACCGCTTTATATTATTATTATTATTTTAGAAACATGACCAAGCTGATTGTCTTGGTCTTGACTTTAGCCGCCACGCTTGTTAGTGGTGGTAGCTATGGTAATGGCGGAGGATTTTATAAAGGCGGTGCTGGGAACTATCAAGGGTTCAAAGGTCAATACCAAGGTGGATTCAAAGGTCAATACCCAGGTGGAGGTGGTCGAGGTTATGGTCAAACTTACCCTACATGGCCTGGGCACAAAGGTGGTCATCAACATGGTCCCTACTGTCATGGATACGAACAATATGGAGGAGGACCTAACCATTGTAAGTTTTATCTTTTATTGATACTAATCCCTGAATTACGGTGGAACAAAGGTGACATGAAAAATATTTCTTATATCGCACTGTAACGTTTAAGGCAATGAAGCCTTTATTAGCTCGCACTTATGCAGAAGTAATCATGTGATCGCGTTACCTATTTCCCGTTGTCTTGATTGTATTAGCTCGCATTTATGCAGAAGTAATCATGTGATCGCGTTACCTATTTTCCGTTGTCTTGATTGTATTAGTTCGCACTTATGCAGAAGTAATCATGTGATCGCGTTACCTATTTCCCGTTGTCTTGGTTGTATTAGCTCGCACTTATGCAGAAGTAATCATGTTATCGCGTTACCTATTTTCCGTTGTCTTGGTTGTATTAGCTCGCACTTATGCGGAAGTAATCATGTGATCGCGTTACCTATTTTCCGTTGTCTTGGTTGTATTAGCTAGCACTTATGCAGAAGTAATCATGTGATCGCGTTACCTATTTTCCGTTGTCTTAAATGTATTAGCTCGCACTTATGCAGAAGTAATCATGTTATCGCGTTACCTATTTTCCGTTGTCTTGGTTGTATTAGCTCGCACTTATGCAGAAGTAATCATGTGATCGCGTTACCTATTTTCCGTTGTCTTGGTTGTATTAGCTAGCACTTATGCAGAAGTAATCATGTGATCGCGTTACCTATTTTCCGTTGTCTTGGTTGTATTAGCTCGCACTTATGCAGAAGTAATCATGTGATCGCGTTACCTATTTCCCGTTGTCTTGATTGTATTAGCTCGCACTTATGCAGAAGTAATCGTGTGATCGCGTTACCTATTTTCCGTTGTCTTGATTGTATTAGCTCGCACTTATGCCGAAGTAATCATGTGATCGCGTTACCTATTTTCCGTTGTCTTGGTTGTATTAGCTCGCACTTATGCGGAAGTAATCATGTGATCGCGTTACCTATTTTCCGTTGTCTTGGTTGTATTAGCTCGCACTTATGCAGAAGTAATCATGTGATCGTGTTACCTATTTTCCGTTGTCTTAAATGTATTAGCTCGCACTTATGCAGAAGTAATTATGTGATCGCGTTACCTATTTTCCGTTGTCTTGGTTGTATTAGCTCGCACTTATGCAGAAGTAATCATGTGATCGCGTTACCTATTTTCCGTTGTCTTGGTTGTATTAGCTCGCACTTATGCAGAAGTAACCATGTGATCGCGTTACCTATTTTCCGTTGTCTTGGTTGTATTAGCTCGCACTTATGCAGAAGTAATCATGTGATCGCGTTACCTATTTTCCGTTGTCTTGGTTGTATTAGCTCGCACTTATGCAGAAGTAATCATGTGATCGCGTTACCTATTTTCCGTTGTCTTGGTTGTATTAGCTCGCACTTATGCAGAAGTAATCATGTGATCGCGTTACCTATTTTCCGTTGTCTTGGTTGTATTAGCTCGCACTTATGCAGAAGTAATCATGTGATCGCGTTACCTATTTTCCGTTGTCTTGGTTGTATTAGCTCGCACTTATGCAGAAGTAATCATGTGATCGCGTTACCTATTTTCCGTTGTCTTGATTGTATTAGCTCGCACTTATGCAGAAGTAATCATGTGATTGCGTTACCTATTTTCCGTTGTCTTAAATGTATTAGCTCGCACTTATGCAGAAGTAATCATGTTATCGCGTTACCTATTTTCCGTTGTCTTGGTTGTATTAGCTCGCACTTATGCAGAAGTAATCATGTGATTGCGTTACCTATTTTCCGTTGTCTTAAATGTATTAGCTCGCACTTATGCAGAAGTAACCATGTGATCGCGTTACCTATTTTCCGTTGTCTTGGTTGTATTAGCTCGCACTTATGCAGAAGTAATCATGTGATCGCGTTACCTATTTTCCGTTGTCTTGGTTGTATTAGCTCGCACTTATGCAGAAGTAATCATGTGATCGCGTTACCTATTTTCCGTTGTCTTGGTTGTATTAGCTCGCACTTATGCAGAAGTAATCATGTGATCGCGTTACCTATTTTCCGTTGTCTTGATTGTATTAGCTCGCACTTATGCAGAAGTAATCATGTGATTGCGTTACCTATTTTCCGTTGTCTTAAATGTATTAGCTCGCACTTATGCAGAAGTAATCATGTTATCGCGTTACCTATTTTCCGTTGTCTTGATTGTATTAGCTCGCACTTATGCAGAAGTAATCATGTGATCGGGTTACCTATTTTCCGTTGTCTTGGTTGTATTAGCTCGCACTTATGCGGAAGTAATCATGTGATCGTGTTACCTATTTTCCGTTGTCTTGATTGTTTGTTTTACTAGCTAGAAAAAGTAGAGAATGATTAAACCGACTTAAATTGATAGTTAAACCCATGTCAATCAGGGTTTCACTTTAATTAAGGTTGTCAGATTGGCGCAGCGACCGGGGAACACAGCGAAAACCATTAAGTGACTGAACGATCAGTGAACGGACATTCATGAGGATGAATGAGATGAAACACCTAAACTGGATAGGATCTTTAGTATGGTAATAACTTGAGGAGGAAACTGGATGGTGGTCATGTTTGGATGGTTGGGGTGGGTTGGTAGCGGGGGGGGGGGGTTGTAAATTATCTACGGCAAGCTTAATGGCATATTTTTTCACACTAACGCGCGCGATTTAGACCGGTCATTTGGACACCGAATCCCTTAAAACTTGTAGTATTTAGTATATAATATCACATTTAACGTACATGTTTTATCCCTACTGTTTCAGATGCTGCTGGCCAATTCCAGGGAGCGTATTCTACCGGAGTGCAGGGATTTGAAAGTTATCCATCTTACTCTGTAGACAATACGTACGCTACTACAGCGTTCGCCGCACCATATAGCGGTCCCCAGTATGCTGATAGTGCTCAATACGCAACGGGCAGTTTGGGAACCCAGTTTGCAGCATCTTATCCAAATGAATATACATCAGCCAGTTCAAGTTTCCCAATGCAAGGTCAATATTCAGGAGCTTATCCAAATGAATATACATCAGCCAGTTCAAGTTTTCCAATGCAAGCACAATATTCAGGAGCTTATCCATATGGTGAATATCAAGCAGCATCTTCAAGCAATGCTTATCCAGGAGGAATAGTCGGACGATTTAATCAAGGTCCCGCCTTTACCAGTAGTAGCCTACAGCCCCTTGCAGCAACGAGTACCGGAGACTTTGCAGCTATGCCGTTCCAGAGTTCCGGAAAGGTATGGACATCTGAAGAGATTCTAGGAAATAAGCAATTCGTCAATGCCGATTCAAAGTTTCTCCAGCAAGGCTCTCTACCCATAACGTATAGAAAATCATAGAAGTAAGTTAATGTAAAACATGTATTTATACTTATCTCCAATATTTTCTGTTTTGTTTTAATTTGTTTATCTGGTTTATTTTGCACCGTTGTGCCATTCTGACTAACTTTTCGTATGCTATTGGGGTACAGTCCCCACCCAAATTTATAAAGATGGAAATAGGTATTCTTCATAATCTTACATAATGACTAAAATATGTCATTTACAGTATGACTATCATACCTCAACACGAATATTATTTTATAACATCCTTCTCTGAGAAAACGTTAATCCATTTTTGATTTATTTGAGAATGTTCAGCTAAACGACACTTAAAGGTATGTCATATATTGTAAACACCAATACGGTAGCTAAGTTGGTAGAGTTCTCGCTTTGCATGTGAGAGATTGCGGGTTCGAAATCCTATCTGCCAAAAGGTAGTGTCTGTTCCTTCGCCAAGCACACGGCATTTGCGAATGAAAGCCACACAGTCCATCGGAAGAGACCTTAAAAACCGATGCCCCGTGTCTCGCCTGGCCTGGATTATTAAAGTACCCTCCCTATACACTGCAAATGTCAGAATCTGTATCTGTATATGTATGTTGAATGGATCTAATTCTGGATATGATCAACAGTATAGAGAGAGTATGTGCTGTCTGAAGTTGTTAACAACAGTTTTGAAGGGCGTTTTTGAAGCCCTCTACTGTTTTTGCATATACAATTTCTTCGTCTGGATGATTCCAGTCAAGCGCTGTTTTGATGAAAAAGAAGTCCCTAAACTGTTCCGTGCTGACTCTTTGTAATTGATAACTATTTGAATTTCTGTCACCTCACCTGTAGCTTGTGACGTCTCGATTTAAGTGAAATTTTCTTGACGAGGACGTACAACCCCTTTCAATCAAATATTGTTAAACTTGGAAACTGGATAAATAATCATTACATTCTTTATCATTGATGTTGTATATACATACATAGGCAAACAACATGGATTTGTCCACTTGACCTTTGATTTAAATATTTATTATATGTATAGGAAACATGTATAGGCAAACAACATTGAACTGTCCGCTTGACCTTTTTATTATATGTATATAGGAAACATGTACACCAGGTGTTTATTTTGTCAACATACATTATTTATGTATTAGCTGCGAATTCTAACACTACCCCTGCATTGGTTGTACTATCTTATATGAATATATTCATAACGAAAGGTCAAGCTGACAGGTCATTGTTGTTTGCATTATGTTGACATTTTTTTTTTTGTTTTACAGCTCAACTGGACACGGCCGCCAACCATTATGCTCTGCAGCAGACGATACAATTCAAACGGAATGACAAACATGCTCTGCAAACCGTCTAAATTTTCTTCCTCTTCTTTCTTCTTTCAAAGTCAATAAATATGGTTCGTTCGGTTTTCGCTTGTTGTTATTATTTTTAGTTCAATCCTCTACCCTCCTTTATAATCGACCAAATTGTTTAAGTTTAAAACAATATTAATTAATCAGTAAATATAAAGAATATAATTCAAAATAAACTGTAAACTGGATTCAGAAACAACCCGTCTCCAGGACAACTTGTTGTATGTCGTCTGCGCCCTAACAACACAAGACAAATCATCTGGGATGGTTTGATTTTCATGAACACATTTTGAATTAGTTGGATCTTATTTTTAAAGTTTGAAGGAAAACAAACAATTTCGTGGAAAGTATTCTTAAGCATAACCTAAAAACATTTAGTTAACGATATCACCGGAAAAGGGGAGAAACACAACAAAAATTGTTTCCAGTACCATAATGCATTAGATCTGTATAAAAACAGCCCGGAACGTTTGCTTAAATTTTGGGGTGGATTTGTACATGTATGCATTTAGCAACTTAGATATTATGGACCTTTTTTAAAGAAATTAACAATTACAGTCAAACCTGTCTATAAAGGCCACCAAAGGAACCAGTAAACGTGGCTTTTATAAGCAGGTGGTCCTTATATAGAGGTGGCCTTTAAGGCAGGTCGGACTGTACGTACTAATGTGCGTGTTCAGACAAGGATGGAAGATTTCAGAAAGCAGACAAGATGATTTTTTAAATTTTGTTAAAATCCACTTTTGTCCCGTTTGTTGTAAAATATGTATGATAGTTAGTACTCAACTGAACTACTTTATCATTTTGTCATTATGTCAACCAGAAGCTTCATAATCAGTGTTTGAATCGCATTCCTCAGTGGTGTTATATACGTAATATAGTTGTGCCAAAATTATCTGAACAATCCAAGGCTAAAATTTATCTGGCCTCAGTTTCACAATCATTTCTTAACTGGTGTCCCTTAACTTAAATCTAAAAAAATGACAATATTTTATGCTAGTATAAACAAAACGTTTCAACAAAATAAAGATATATGGATGCAGTAAGCTTAGAGTGGATCTTCAATATGAATATCTTAAAAAATCACAAAATTATTCAGATTTCAAATTTGCCAGATTTAAGTTGAGGAAAAGCTTAGTTAAGAAAGGTTGTGAAACACGGTCCTGGTGGCATAGTTGGTAGATATGGTATATCCCAACATATAGATTAGAGCACAACTTCGTAAACTTCTCTTGTAAACATAACATAAATTCGTCTTCTTGAGCAATGTCTCTAAGCCTACTTTGCTTGTAGCTAGCTAGACAGGAGGTGTTTATCCTTCCGGACCACTCGATGGTCTCACTTCCCTGGTTGAAATTCACTTGTTAACTTAATTTGCCAGTTTTAAGCAATGGGGACAGGTTTTTTTTATATTTTAATTTTTTTTATTATGAACCTGGTCCCTGTTACGATTCCTACTTTACGTTTGGTATTGTGATTTGGACATGGACCGGTATGTTTGTGTGATTGGTACAATACAGTGTGAAATAGTAGTAGTAGATTTATAGTTGGAGAAATAGTTTAAATACTCGGCAGCTGTTATTATTCCTTCTTACCAGACTAGCACAGCTTTAAACCTTTAAACACCAGAACTGCAATCCCTTCCAGTGTTGGAGAGAGAGAGGCCATGTATACATCAACATACTACTGTATACATAAATGGAGTGCATGGTTTATTATTATTTATTTCTTTTAATTAAAAATGTTTATACCATCAACGCCATAGCCGATAGATAATTTTAGACTCATCTTATGTTAGATGAGTAAAATACCTGGATATGTGGTATCAATCTGTAGGATGTTGATCTCTGAATAGTCCGACTAATCAGCCCACTAAACCCCCATTTTAATTTTTTTACTTTTTGGAGGTTTGTCACAAACCTCCAAAAAGTCAAAAAATTAAAATAGGGGTTTAGTGGGCTGATTAGTCGGACTAATCTCTGAATATACTGATTATAGAATTAACGCAGCTGGTGACGCCCCAAGGTCAACATGACCAGTGGCAATTAACAATTAAAGTGAAAACAATATTGTTAAATACTTTTATTAGATATAGAAAATAAACACGTTTCAAATCATAGCTTGGATGACATTCTTAAATAAAAGTGTTAATGAAGGCTGCTAAATATCCTGAATTTGATCATTACATTTTAACTGGATATATAATTTTTTTTATGAACAATGGCGAGGTGAATAGTGATGTAATATTGTGTTGTGTAAATATTGCAATAAAACATTGCGTTTCCCTATATACATTTCATCAGAACAAAGACAGACTTATTTTGAAAAACTGTATCTGAACATCTTGACTTGTAAACTAGCACAAATGACCTGAATCACGCCAGACAAATTTACTCATTTATGTCTGTGTTGTCTTTAAAGATGGCATAATTAAAGACAACATCAATTATATTTGCGAATTCAACGTCTTGACCCTTGTCACCACTTGTGTCTCCTGCTACCGATTCATCTCTGTCACAAAGAATGTCCACTGGTACTTTTGGAACAATGTCACCTTTTGCCCAGTCGTACTCGATGCTGTTGGGACTGTTTCCAACATCTGGGGGGGGGGGGGGTCTGGATATTGCTCATGAGAATAAATCCATATATATGTTTGATAATTCACACTCTGGATTGCATATGCATTTCGAGATATGCCCGACAAGATGGCAATAAGTTCATGTCGACATTGTTGTACGTGTCCATTATTTTACCCTGTGTCCGGCTTTTCTTACAGAATATGTCAAATTGTTGCTTGTTTACCTGTGAATAGTTGTGATCTTCAAAGGCGCTATCTTGTCCTTTTTTACAAAGGCACTAGCTGTGGTAATGTAGTGCTGGTAGTACAGAGCATATATTATTACCTTTCTGGTCAAATACATCATTGATGCTGAGAAGCCTGTGTTTGTTTTCGACACTGGTGTCAAACAAGACAAGTCGGTTGATATCTGTGACATTTTTGGTCAAGAGCACAAAGACGTCTGTATCTGGAGACCTCACGATGGTGCTTGTCACTTTTTACTCAGTGTAGAATTATTCTAGCTTCTCCTTCTTCCTGTGATGAGCGTAGAGACTTCACTTCTGAAACATCAACACTGGTTTCACTACCACTGGTGAGACAGAAACACTCTTTTCTAAGAGTGAAAAAGAGCTTATGCCCCTCAACCTACTTGCATACTTCTCAGATTTCCGTGATCTAGAATAAGAAACAGAATTTTTTCATCGTTGGATATAAAACCTTTCCAGTCCCTAGAAGTTCTTGTATTCAGGGGGCCCGCCAGTAAGAAGGTTGGTACAGATCCCCTTTGCATTCGCTCAAATTACTCGATTGAAATTGTCTTGTATGTGTCTGTTACAAAGTCAACACGCCCATCCTTGGATAGCATGTTGAAGGTTCTTTCTGCAAGAGCCTCAAATGTGTCGGGTACTAAAGAAAGCATTTGTAGTATGACATTGTCGTCAACAATGTGCACGTGAACCCCATTTTCCATTAGACGAGATGTAGTAGGTTCAATCAACATTTCCAGATAAAGCATCAGCTTGGACTTGTCAGTCTTTACGGGCATCCCATATTAACTGTAGCCAAATACCATGGAACAGGTCCAAGCGGATACAACAGTGGCATTCCCAGGTCAATGTCATGCTGAACAGACAGCAGAACCAACTGCCCAAAAATGTTACGTTGGGCTTTGAGCTCAGTAACTTTGTTTTCTGAACCTTTTAGGTTCTTGTTCACCCGAGCCGTCGCAAATGTTTTGATCTTGTTCCATTTGAAAGGGTTGTTAAAGGGAACTGATTTCTTGACCAGTCTGTTATTGATGAACACTCCCATAGCTTTATGTCCAAAAGTCAAAGTAGACAGGAGCTCACGTTAACGTTAGGTTTGGCAGGCACACCAGATGGAAGACAGTACAGAAAATCAGTGCTGCTTTCAACAGAGAATGGATTTGTTAATAATTGCAGTGCACTAATGACCTTTTTCACATCATGCTCACTGCTTCGAATCTCGGCTGCCTGGAGCTCTTTGTGCAATTGTGTTTCCTCCGATACCATGTCTGTTAACTGAAGTGTGGTTTCAACATCTTTTGCCCTTGAGTGACGAGTCATGCACAAACGGTGGTAGACAGGATAGTTTCCACTGAAAACAATAATTCCACCATGGCATTTGGTATGTCTGTTGATAGTTTGCTATATAGTGATGTCAACAGGGTTTCTTCATCTGGGAATGGAGGATCTGACACACTGAACCCATTCTTTTGCAATAGTTCAGTGGCTCCTGGATAAGTGTGTTGTTAAAGTTCAAGATGGTCAACAGATAAACTAGTAGGTACCGTGCATAGTTGATGTTGTCGTACGCGAACAGGAGAGGGCATAGTTTGAACAAGGAAGCAAAATGCAGTTGAAGATAATTTTCCTTGGTGGTCTTGATCAGATTCAGAATAATGTCGATAATATCCATATACATCAGCCAGAACTGGGCTGTCTTACCAGAACCTACATTTCTAATGGATTCTTTGAATGCACTGTACACATGGAAATAGTCTCTACATGAGTCTGATTCAAAGAGGTTCGTGGCCGTATCATCTGAAGGATCCTTTATCAATTCTGTCAACAGTTACATGGTTTCCTGGGACATGCCTTGACTTCCAGGGTTCGTGTCCTCAAACTTTACTTAGAAGAGTCTCTCCAAAGCCTCCATCATCAGTTTATGAACTCGATGTTCTTCCCAGACATAACTGTCTTAAGTCCCACTGGCACAGATGCTAGATTCAATGACAATCTCTGCAAACCCAGTGCCATTCATCCATTCATCATCTTGCCAACAGCCCCAGAGATCGAGCAGATGGTGTGAAATACTAGTATCCACATTTGAACTATCATTTGTTGAAATGGTCATAGTACTGTCACACAAGGTAATATGCCTTTTTTGCTACAGCTAGATCAAACGTGACAATAGCATATTATTGACCACCTTTTTGACTGGTTGCCTGCAATGTTTTAGGATATACTGAACAGTTGAAGTCTCATTGATGAAAACTTTGAGAAATTTGCCATGTATTGGACAATGGATTTAGCAACGTCCTCTGCATTGTCGGATTTTGACAGTAATGCTGACCAGGAGGGAACAGTCTGTATCTCCAATGTGCCACCAATCTTTCTGCACAGAAGTCACAGGAAGGTCAGAAAATCAGCATCTTCGAAAATTCAGTTCTGGGATTTTCTTTTTCACGTCCATCCGTGGTTCATATTGACGTTTGACCTAAGATAGTCTAATCTCTATTTCCATTGGCGTGACTGCTCTTGTACGTGGTCAGTGTTTGGCAGAATGGGTTACGTGTTTTACTCAATTTGTTGCTTTCCGAAGTTATAAAACTTTGTTTATAGGATTGTGATTTGAACATAGAACGGTATATTTATAGTTGATTACATCAACCAATTATCCCATAATGGCCCATAATAGACTTAGGCACATTGATGATCATATTTTGCGGACATAATTGTGATCAAACGCCCCAGTCGCCAGATGGCAAACCTAGCTAATTATGAAGTAACAATTATGAGCTATCAAAAAATGGTATTGGGTAAAAATCCCCCCTGAGGGGGCAACAGGGTGTATTGTCAGCTCAAGGTCTATAACCAAATTATATTTTAAAATGTAAACATCATTATCCAGTTCTCCTGTAAATTTATGTGACATAGTTATATTTGTTGTTTTGTTAAAAACTTCAAAAAATGGTCTATGTACAAAATTAAATTAACTTTTGGATGAATGAAAACAATTTCTAGGCTACTAGGTCAGTAAATTTTGTGTCAATTTTTGACAATTTTGTGTGTTTGTTGGAAAGTAGTACTCTATTGATACAATTGAGTGTTTTACACCCAGTGAAGATTCTTTCAATTTAAATCTTGTCAGTGAGGTCTGAGATAGTGGAGGGAACCAGAGTGCCTTGTGAAAACCACTGAACGCAAAATCTGCCAGAGAGTTATTGAGACTATAGGCGGTAAGAGGCAAAGCCATCATGGACAAAAGAAAATAAGAAGTTATAGAAAATATACATTATAGATTAAAATAAGAAACAGAACGGTCATAATTATTCAAATTCCACTGGACTTGCAGCCAATGAAAGACATCCATTTGTACCTACTACTAGATTCTAAGTTTGAAAAAAGTCTAAAAATTAAGGAATCCTATTTCTGGTTTTTTTCTTCTTAAACTCCAGGTATTGTTGAGGATTTTATAGATAATAATAAAATAAACACTAACGACAGCATGATTCTTCATATCGCAATATATTTCGAATACACAGTATTCCTTATCAAGCTTACATTATAACTGACTTAAAATTACAAAATACAAGATATATGTATAGAACATTATTTACAAATTATACAATCTAATTACATAAAAGTGTCACCTGATTAAGTGAAAAACCAATTAGGGTTTAGCCTAAGGGTTATTGGAACACATTCAGTAAGAAAGTTGTCCCATCACCCGCTAATTGTTTATTTAGGGTAGGCCTTTCATCTTTGATATGTAAAGCCTCCAGGATCACCAAGTCAAAGTCTGAATTACCTTTATTCAGAGTTTTGAAACACTTGGTGATCCCGAACTCTTTACATCTCTTACAATTTTCCACATGATTGAATATGGCACTACCGGTTTTATTATGTTCAGTAATGCGTCTCTGAAGGAATCTTTTAGTTTTACCTACATAGGTAACACTTAGATCCTCCAAGCATTGAAATTTATAAATCACAGATGCCTTCAGGACGCTATTACTTTTGTCTTTTAGTGAGAAGTAATTTTTCACCTTAAATGATGAAAACACTACATTGACCTGTACATTTTTACATTTGAAAATATTTTGAAGTTTTTCTTTAATACTAGTGAAGGGTTGCCAATAAACGGTAAAAGAAAAGTGTATTTAATATCCTCTTTAGTTTTAGTCCCGAATATATTATAATTTCCCGAAATTTTGTCCGAAATGAATTTTCTCACAATATTGTAAAAGAAATCTTCTGGATAACCGTTAGACATAAGAAAGTTTTTTATTTTTTCAATTTCTTCGTTGAATGATAACCAAGATGAACAAACTAAATAGGCTCTATGCAGAAGTCCTAAAATTAATCCTCTTTTCCACTGGGGTGGACACATTGCATTAAAGTTTAATAATAATCCCGTAAAAGTTTTCTTTCTATAAATGTTTGTTTCCAAATTGTCATCTTTGATAGTAATGTTAACGTCCAAAAAAGGTAAAGTATTGTCTTGGTTTTCTTCATAAGTAAATTCCAAATTCTTATGTTTTGAATTTATAAATTTAAAAAACTTGAATGCATCTTGTTTAGTTTCAAAGATGCAGAATATATCGTCCACATATCTTTTGTAAATCAAAGGAGAAAATTGCTCATTCATCCAGTTTTGTTCCAAATGTCCAAGAAATAAATTTGCTAAGGTAGGCCCTAATGGGCTGCCCATCATGACACCGTCAGTCTGGCGATAATAAACATTATTAAATGTAAATATTTTAAGAAGAATCAATTAATTTAGCAGCGGATTATGTATATTCAGAAAATTCTAACAAAATTCCAAATTTCAGCAAAGATGTATTCAAAAAATTGTTAAAATTTGCAACCGGGGGAATATTTACATTTAATAATGTTTATTATCGCCAGACTGACGGTGTCATGATGGGCAGCCCATTAGGGCCTACCTTAGCAAATTTATTTCTTGGACATTTGGAACAAAACTGGATGAATGAGCAATTTTCTCCTTTGATTTACAAAAGATATGTGGACGATATATTCTGCATCTTTGAAACTAAACAAGATGCATTCAAGTTTTTTAAATTTATAAATTCAAAACATAAGAATTTGGAATTTACTTATGAAGAAAACCAAGACAATACTTTACCTTTTTTGGACGTTAACATTACTATCAAAGATGACAATTTGGAAACAAACATTTATAGAAAGAAAACTTTTACGGGATTATTATTAAACTTTAATGCAATGTGTCCACCCCAGTGGAAAAGAGGATTAATTTTAGGACTTCTGCATAGAGCCTATTTAGTTTGTTCATCTTGGTTATCATTCAACGAAGAAATTGAAAAAATAAAAAACTTTCTTATGTCTAACGGTTATCCAGAAGATTTCTTTTACAATATTGTGAGAAAATTCATTTCGGACAAAATTTCGGGAAATTATAATATATTCGGGACTAAAACTAAAGAGGATATTAAATACACTTTTCTTTTACCGTTTATTGGCAACCCTTCACTAGTATTAAAGAAAAAACTTCAAAATATTTTCAAATGTAAAAATATACAGGTCAATGTAGTGTTTTCATCATTTAAGGTGAAAAATTACTTCTCACTAAAAGACAAAAGTAATAGCGTCCTGAAGGCATCTGTGATTTATAAATTTCAATGCTTGGAGGATCCAAGTGTTACCTATGTAGGTAAAACTAAAAGATTCCTTCAGAGACGCATTACTGAACATAATAAAACCGGTAGTGCCATATTCAATCATGTGGAAAATTGTAAGAGATGTAAAGAGTTCGGGATCACCAAGTGTTTCAAAACTCTGAATAAAGGTAATTCAGACTTTGACTTGGTGATCCTGGAGGCTTTACATATCAAAGATGAAAGGCCTACCCTAAATAAACAATTAGCGGGTGATGGGACAACTTTCTTACTGAATGTGTTCCAATAACCCTTAGGCTAAACCCTAATTGGTTTTTCACTTAATCAGGTGACACTTTTATGTAATTAGATTGTATAATTTGTAAATAATGTTCTATACATATATCTTGTATTTTGTAATTTTAAGTCAGTTATAATGTAAGCTTGATAAGGAATACTGTGTATTCGAAATATATTGCGATATGAAGAATCATGCTGTCGTTAGTGTTTATTTTTCTTCTTAAATTAGGTATGATTTAAGGGGTGCATGAGAGTACTACTGTGACAAAAAATGATATGGTACTGGATACAGTTTTTGTATCTGGTAATGTGTTAAATCCTTTTTTTAGTTTTTGAAATGATGATGAAAAGTTTTTAATTATAATGTGTACTGGTGATGTTCAAACACTTTTAGCCAAAACTTTATGCGATATGTATAATAGACGAAAGCGTTTTATTAACTTGTAACCAATATACTTAATTTATAATGTTTGTTTAACTATGTTATGTGTAAATAACTTTTAACTCGTGTCTCATAAGTCGTTTAAGGCTGGATGTTATTATTTTATGTAATATTTTAATATGTATATATGTGACACGTAAATAAACTATATGAACTAACTGTTTTGGTTTGTTTTTAAACAGTTCCAGTATACTGCTGATTGTTGTTGTTTATGTTACCTGGTCTGTACTTTTCAGCCGTGCCTACATTGGTTGTTAACTTTTCCACATTTAATGGTACCTGTTCCTAATTTGACATTGTGTGGGTATGCTATATAGTCAGACAATTATGAACAGATGATTGAACGTTATGCAAATAGTTTTCCAGGAACTAATATAAATGTAATGGGCTACTTTTGAATTTTTATGAAATGATATATTCAAAAGTAACTACTTTTAAAAGGCAGTAGCACATGACATAAAGACTGGTTGGGTTGAGTAATGGTGTTTAACGTTCCAGTGGAGAAAATAAAGACGAGACCATACTGTGAGAGTGTTGGTTGTGTTTTACCACTAGTGATGGTTGTTTCTATTATGTACTGCAATGTCTATGTTTAAATAATTGATCCAGCTTCTCTGGATGGCAACTTAGATGCACAGCATCGCCCGAATAAGAAACACTCAAGAACGACGTCGTGTTCAGCCATTTTATTATGTCTACATCATACAGAATGTAACGTCACCTAACAAGGGCGACAACTCACAATACACGCATAACAATACTGAAAGGGGTCATATCAAAACATGATAATGTTACATCTCCCTTTTTTAAAAAAATAATAAACAAAACAAACTGTGCTGTTCAGATGCGTTTAAAAGTTCCTGATGAATAGAATGTCACTTAGCACAAATATTATAATTAATGTCTTACAAGGTGTTTTCTCAACCTCTAAAACTAAATGTCTATACATGTAAATTACACATAACCTGAAAATAAAACATATAACATATGACAACTATAGTCTTTACAATGACAAAATTTGTCTGGGTTTTACTTCACGACCTGAACGAGTGAAATAATTGGGGTTACTAACTGATACTGGATCATTGTTAGGTGAATCCACAGGTAAGTTTGTGATGGGTAAAGGTGGCTTTGGCGGTGTGACATGTGCATCGCGAGGTTGTGCTAATACTGGAGTAGCTTTTCGGAATAACACGTCTGGGGTTATGGGATCGCCTAAAGGACCTTCATTAGATTTTAGCAATTGACGGCGATTACGTCTATATTCGCGTCCATCTAACGTTTTCACTCGATAAGATCTAAAACCCAACGCTTTGGAGACAGTTGCTGGTTTCCACAAACCGTCGCGCTTGATTCTAACGGTCTCTCCTTCGAATAGAGGTTTTAGAGCTTGTTTAGGGCTAATAAAATTGGTAGTTTGAGCAGCTCTACTATCAGAAAGGCATTTGCGGAATTCTGTATGGTTTACAGTGCATGGCGTTAACAGCTCATGAGTAATCGGTATGACTGTTCGAAGTCGACGACCCATTAGAGCCTGTGCGGGAGATACAGTTGCTTCTTGTGGTGTGTTTAAATATTCTAAAATGCCTAAATGAGGATCTTGGTGACCTGCTCTGCATTTTGAGAAAATATGCTTAACTGTCTGTACAGTTTTTTCGGCAAGGCCATTTGACTGAGGGTGTGTGGGGCTTGAGGTGGTGTGGTTAATACCATACTGTTTGCTGAAATCTGCAAACTCTAAACTAGCATACTGAGGTCCATTGTCAGACATCAGATTCACTGGGATACCATGGTGAGAAAATATAGACTTTAATTTGCCAATTACAGACTTAGCTGAAGTGTCCTGAAGGTGTCGGACCTCAAAGTAACGACTGTAAGAGTCTACTACAAGTACATAATCTTTCCCTTCCCAACAGAATAGGTCAGAGGCGACATTTTGCCATGGTAGCTCAGGGATTGGGTGTGAGATTAAGGGTTCCCGAGGGTTGTTATTTCTACGTTCTAAACATATGTAACAATTTAGAACCATTTCCTTTATGTCGTGACCAATGCCTGGCCAGAACATAACATCCCTTGCTCTTTTAATACACTTGTCAACACCCATGTGACCAGTGTGTAATGACTCCAGCATGTTAGTTCTGAGGGATTTGGGTATGAACAATTTTGAACCCTTTAAAATGATGCCATTATTAACTGTGAGTTCATCTCTGTGATTCCACATATTTAAAATTGGTGTTGGACAGTCAGAACGTTGTTCTGGCCAACCTTCCTGTATGACTTTTATCAATAAAGTGCACTCGGGGTCAGCGTCACTTGCACACTTGATCTCGTTTAATTTACGATCACTCATTGGGATGCTAGACATAACAGTATGTATATGTACATCCATACCAACAGAAAGTTCTGGGTAAGTCTCTGGCAAAAACTTCCTAGACAAAGTGTCTGCTACGGGTATGTCTTTACCAGACTTATGTGTGACGTGAATGTCATATCTGCTTAGTTGTAGCATCATACGTTGTAATCTAGGGGGTGCTACTGCAATGGGTTTCTTAAAAATAAAAACCAGAGGTTTGTGGTCAGTTTCAACATGTATGGGCCTTCCATACGCATACTGATGGAAACGAACACATCCAAAAAGGATGGCAAACATTTCCTTCTCAATTTGTGCATAATTAATTTCTGACTGGGTTAAGGACTTTGAGGCATATGCTACAGGTCTACCATCCTGTAGTAAAGTGGCGCCCAAACCATACTTAGATGCATCGACTTGCAACGTCAAGTCTTTCTTGTGATCGTAGTATGTTAAAACTGGGCCAGGAGATGAAGTAAGCATCTCTTTCACCTTGTTAAATGAACTGACTTGTGGTTCATCCCAAATGAACTCTACGTTTTTATTGAGTAACTGACGCATCGGTGCCGTGACATCGGACAAGTTTGGTGTGAACTTGGCCAAATAATTTATCATGCCCAATAAAGTTTCAAGTTCGCCACAATCTTTGGGAGCTGACATGTCCCGAATTGCCTTGATTTTAGAGGGATCGGGTCTAAGGCCATCTGCTGATACTACGTGGCCAAAATAAGGAACTTCCGTGAGACCGATAGAAAGCTTGTCCCGATTAAGCTTAATGCCACTGCTACGACAGCGTTGCAATACAGCACGTAGATGCTTGTCAAGGTCTTCGCGCGAGTTACCCCACACCAGTATATCGTCAATTAAACTGGTCGTGTTATCAAGTCCTTCAAGTGCCTCGTCAATTTTCCTCTGAAATTCGTCTTGTGCGCACCGAACTCCGAAAGGTAGCCGTAGGTATCGGTACCTACCGAACGGGGTGTTGAAAGTCGTCAGTAAAGATGACTCTTCATCTAGTTTGATTGACCAATAACCCGATTTGGCGTCCAATTTGGCAAAATACCGTGCACCGGACAACCTTGGAAGTATATCTTCGAGGGTTCGCATCGGATAGTGTGGTCGAATTATCGCTTCGTTTAAATCGCGAGGGTCAAGACAAACTCTTAGTTTGCCGGACTGAGGCTTTTCGACAAGAACTAACGAGTTCACCCAACGCGTCGGTTCGGTAACCTTAACTGCGATGCCTAACGATTCCATCCGATCTAGCTCAGTTTTAAGTTTATCCCTCAGTGCCACCGGAACGCGTCTTGGGGGGTGCACCACGGGTGTCGCGTCCTTATCAATGCTTATGTGACAGGTACCCGGTAATAAGCCTATACCATTAAAAACATCGTGATATTCACGCAGTACAGATTCCTCAGATAGGAACTCGCTGTTCGGTCGCGGTATGTCAGCATTTACTGAAAACACTAGCTCTATGAGTTTTAAATCGAGGCACGTTGGTAGACCAAGTATAGGGGTGGACTGAGTATCAACAATGAAGAAATCTGCGTTAGATATGCGATCTTGATATGAACAAGCTAAGTTACATTGACCTCGTGTGTCAAGGGCAGTACCGCTATATGCAGTTAGTTTACGTGTGGGTTTAAGTAAAACTTGACTGATACCAAGTTTGGCATACAGGTTCTGGGGTAGGATGTTTACCTGTGAGCCCGTGTCTAGCTTAAAACGGATGGATACATTATGGGGGCCAATACAAATATTAACAAATGCCTGATCTGGGTGAGCATTCTTACTAGAGGTAATACTATCAACAAAAAAGTCACAATCTGAGTCATTTTCAGGTAATGTTTGTGGTTGCGAGGTATTCACTGAATTAACTTTACCACTAGATTTTGCAACCGATCTACACACAATAGCGAAGTGGTTATATTTGTTGCAAGAGTCACACTTTTTTCCTTTGGCGGGACAAGTCCTGTGTTTGCCATGGTTGCGTCCACAGTTTCCACACTTTTGAGATGTTCCCCCGTTGTGATTCCTATGCCGACGAGTTGTCCTATTTCCGAATCCCGTCGCTTTATTTAGTTTTAAAGCATGGACGTCCGAATTTAAGCTAGCACTGCTTGGCACACTGCCCATTGTTTTTAACTGTTCTTGTGCGTACTCAAAATTCTGTCCAATTTCGATTGCCTTTTCAATTGTAAGTTCATTTCCAATGTTAATGAGTTTTTCTCTTACTTTTGCTGACGATACTCCGAATACGATCCTGTCTCTTATCATTTCGTCTGAATCGGTAAATGAACAATCAGTACTAAGCAACTTAAGTTTTGTTACAAACTGATCAAATGTATTCGAACCTTGAATCTCATTGTTGAATTTATATCGTGCGAACACCGGGTTCAGTTTCGGCTGCACGTACGCCTGAAATCTGGTAAAATAACTTTCCAACTTTTTGGCGTCATCGGCAGGAAGGTTCCATGTGTTGAATATATCTCTCCCTTTGTCTCCGACCCATAACATTAAGTAACTGCACAAAACACTTTCATCCTTTTCCTTCACCAGCGGTCCTCTGAAAACCAATTCCACGTGGTGTCGGAATTTCTTCCACGCTTCAGGCAAATTGCTTGATTCCCAGTCCATCCGTGGATGCGGTATTCCGTTTAAATGCATCCCACTTCTGACACCATGCAATGTTTATGTTTAAATAATTGATCCAGCTTCTCTGGATGGCAACTTAGATGCACAGCATCGCCCGAATAAGAAACACTCAAGAACGACGTCGTGTTCAGCCATTTTATTGTCTACATCATACAGAATGTAACGTCACCTAACAAGGGCGACAACTCACAATACACGCATAACAATACTGAAAGGGGTCATATCAAAACATGATAATGTTATATGTACTAATATGTGTGTCAAATTTGACCTGGCTGTTTGACCTTTGATTTGAAATTTTAGATAATGGCTAATGGACTGTTTGATTGAGGTAAGACAGCATGTTTAATTACCATAAACACCTGGTACCCAATGTTGTTACTATCTATCCTTATATATCAATTTTATATAGTCTCTAAACCCCACAATGGGTTTGTTTGTTTGAATATTCAAATTAACGGTCAAATGGTCAGGTTGAACTAGATGCACTATAGCTATTTTACAGTAGTATTTTAAGATTCACTAGCTACAATTGTTTAACCTAAACTTTGCTCACACTAACTTAATATCCAAGTCAACAAGCAGTAGTCAGTATTAATATAAGTAACTGTCAGTCAAACAACATTGACCTGTCTGCTTGACCTTTCATTAGGAATATTCATATAGGAGGGTCGAACCATTCCATTCCATTCGCAGTTAATACAAATACACATTGCCCATGATTAGTGTTCAAACCATATAGACGAAATATACATGTGTGATCCCTATAATTTAAATTTACCTGTCCATAATGAATATTTCAATCAAAGGTCAAGTAGATGGGTCAATCTTGTTTGCCTATACCTACAGTGCCTACCAGATGTCAATTCACCAACTGTACAAAATTAATTACGCAAGCTTGTCTTGATAAATATAATAAATTAAATTATGAGATTAATTTGAAAATTAATATCAAAACCTTACTTTGTAAAAATTAATAAATAAAAACAAATCCTGATTTATAACAGAGCAATACACTTTAATGAATAAAACAACAACAATATAGTAGTATGCAATAAATTAAACATGTTATTCTTAATTACTATCACAGTCTGAATTTAGATCATACTTCACATACAGGTAATAATAATACTTCACAATATTAATTAAGAACAAATTTACAGTACAGTGTCTTTAAAATGTACTTACATCAACTTGCTTAACATTTTTGAAGCACTAAATTTCCCCTCTTTTCTTTTTTTCATTTTTTTAATGATATACTAGTGTTTGCTTTGTTATATATCTACAATATCAATGGTACATTTATCCTTTTGATTTTTAATAATTTATAGGGTCTCTCTTTTACTGCCCAATTTGGGGTTCCATAGCCAATATTTGTGCACATTGAAAAATAATTGTCATAAGGATGCTTTATCAAAAATATGTAAGGTCTAGCTATTGTACAATCATCATTCTTATTTTAAAATAATTCTATGGGACCCCAATACAGTCCCCTCAGTCAAGATTTGTAAAACTTAATAAAAGCTCACTTATACTTTTGAACGAGAAGGTTGTAAAAGATTTCCATTGTTTCTCCCTTTGTGGGACCCCAAAGGGACATAACCCATTCATTTGGGCAAATCTGAACAGCCTTCACTTAGACATAACCTAACCAAGTATCCTCAAATTTGACTCAGTGGTACTGGAGAAGATTATGTAAAATGTTACACATGACTGCTCTCTCTCTCTCTCTCTCTCTCTTCTCTCTCTCTCTCTCTCTGTGTGTGTGTGTGTGCAATAGCCCTTCTGATCCTTCTAATAAACTGGGTTCTGCTGATAAAAATTTTTTCAAAGGTTGTGCTTCACAAGGCAAAATCTTTATCAATAAAGAAAACTTCAGCTTTGGTAAAATTTAATATAAACTTAATGATATTATAACTATGCTTATTAAAAAGTAATATTGTTAAGTACTATAAGTAAACACTGAAACTTAAGGGCACCGTAGAAATCTAATCATAATATTACATCTAACATTACAAATGCAGTGTGTGTGTGTGTGTGTTGATCATAAGAAAAACAACGGCAAACTAAATAAATATACAGTCAAACTTGTCTATAAATGCCATCTACTGGAAGTAGTAAAAGTGTGTGGCCTTTATGGGCAGGTGGCCTTTATACATGTCCAAATAACATGATAACGAACAATTGGGATGTAATTTTACTGGACTGTGGCCTTTATGGGCAGGTGGCCTTTTATACATGTCCAAATAACATGATAAAGAGCAATTGGGATGTAATTTTACTGGACGCTAAAAGCAGGTGCTCCTTATATAGAGGTGGTTTTTAAGTCAGGATTGACTGTAATGCAATAGACAATTTTATCCACTTCATATAATAACTTGTTACAAGGAAGAAATACATTTGTAAAATGTAATAAAACACTCTTTAATATAAAAGAACTTTAATATGCCATTGTATTACTTTTATCCATAATTTTCACAACCGGTGTTCTGATAAATCACAATATACATGTATTAATTAAAGGTTTTATTTCATTTTGATTTATTATTAATTTTCAGTTAGCTATAAAGTTATTGTATTTGTCTTGTGATTGATTTGACATACAGAAAAGTGTGTTTAAGGTAATTTGTCACAATTTTTAATTAATAAAAAATCAAGACCTATGTCAGATATCTTAATATAGGCAAACAACATTGACCTGTCCGCTTGACCTTTTATTAGGAATATTCATATAGGTTAATCCATCTAATATATGAGCAGTGTTAAGATCCAAGTTAATTCAAACACAGTCCACAGGTGGAAGTTAATTCAAACACAGTCCACAGTCCACAGGTGGTATCTATGAGGCGAGTGTATCTCATGATGTATACAAAATAAACACCTCTGCTCCCTATACATGGATGTACTTCGTTCATGATAAATATTAAAATGAAAGAGCAAGTAGACAGGTCAAAATTGTTTGCCTATACATGTATCACATATCAGTAGGTCTTACACACAGGTAGATTAGAACATTACCTGAAATACCTAGTATGTCATCAATCAAGACACTGATTAATTGATCATGAAATATGAAAAGCTGCAGCGCATTAAAAATTCTGAATACTAGTTCACGTGAGAAAAAAAATAATAAAAGAAACTGCAGGTGAACAAAATGTGTATACTAAGTATTCAGATTAAACAACAACAGAACAATATATTTATCTAAGAGGCTAAAAAATACCACACACACACACACACACACACACACACACACAGAAAAACTAAACAAAAGGTAGACTACCATAAAGATGAAGTATATGAGAAGATCAATAAAAGAAAACCTTGTTCAGCAGGTGATTGAAATGTACAGGTTTAACTGTTAACCATGGCAACAATGTTTTAAAACATCAATCATTACAATTTTGTTTAACATGTTTAATATCGGCTCCGAGTTCACAAAAGAAAATTAAATTTTTAAATTGACTTAAAAATGTCCATAGGTTTTTTTATAATATCCATGATCTAGTGCATATATATATATTTATAATAAGATAAACAGATGTTCTTGAAAAATTAATTTCATTTATTACATTCCAACATCAAATAAAGATTAGTTAAATAAATATACATGTATATATTTCAATAAATAAGTAGTATAGAAACTAATTTTGATTAAAATTGTAATGCTATAAATGTGAAATATTCCTTTTTGTATGATTGTTACATTATTAGATTTATAAGGAAATTATTGTATATAAAATACTAGCTATTTATTAAAAAACAAAGAAGGCAAATCACAATATATGTACTGTACTAAGTGGTAATTACCTTCAATTTTTTTCTTATATGATATACTGTGGTAGTGACATGTAACAATACCTGCAAGTATATTTAGATTAAAGTACATACTGACTGGTGAACTATTCACATTTTCTGCAGTCATCCTTTTAAAATTACAAAATTTCTGTTGTTTCTCTCCGACTTGAAAATGAGAAAAAAAAGATGGCCTGATGTAATGGTTTTCGTTCAAGGCAAAAAAAACCGACCCTGGATCATGGATATAATTTCTGTGAAGGTTCATAAAATTCCTCTGAAGCAACAGTGAATTATGGTTTGGACTCCTTGCAAATGTATACTGTATGTAAATTTGACCTTGGGCCTGCCATGGTTCAAGGTCATGGCACTATCTTTGGACCACTGGTGAATGGGGGATCATTTGTGTGAATTAAGTTTCATGAAAATCCCCAAAAAAGCAGCAATGAGTTCAGCCTAGACATTATTTTCAAACATACCACCTCAGTGACCTTGGCCTTGGAGATCTGAGATTGGATTGAAGTCATAACACACTGTTAGCCAATTTGTGAATAAGGTTAAGTTTCATAAAATTTCTTTAAAGCAGCAAGGAGTTATGGCTGGACAAAAAATTGCACAGACAAACTGACAGATATGGTGATTCCTTAAACTCAAACTGATATTGAGGTGTCACAACAAATACAACAAAAAATTCTACATCTAAATATATCAGCCCCCGGTTTCACAATCATTCCTTAACTAAGATTTTCCTTAACTTAAATTTAGCAAATTTTTGTAATCTCTTTTTGAAACTACTGGTAAATATTTTTGTCAAAACTAAATGCAGATGTTTTAATCTAGAAGTGAACTTAAAAATGACACCTTAAATTCCCGAATATCTTAAAAATTGACAAAATTATAATGATTGGAAAATTTGCAAGATTTAAGTTAAGGAAAATCTTAACTAAGGAATGATTGTGAAACTGGGGCCAGCAACATTTACTGATTATATAAACATATTTATTACTAAAACAACAATTTTTAAAAATCAATAAGTCACCCAAACTATTTTGTGGGTGACTTAATGAATGAGGTCAATATATATAATAGTTAAAGCCTGTTTCTCAATGACTTAAATTTGAAAGACTTTTCTTGGAATGACTTAAAAGTACATGGAATTCATATAATTTGGCAAGTGTTCTCTAATGCACACCCTGTTAACTAAGTTTAACAATAGCTGAATATTTGCATTTTATTCTAAAACTTTACCTATTTTATTTTACAATTAGATTCAATTTTTTATTTTAAAACTACCGTATCCTTATTTCACAGCAACTGACTTTATCACATACCCATTGAATCTTAGATATACATTACATTTTTTTGCCATGTGATACAAAGGTCTGCATCGCCCATGTGCAATACAATATTCCGTATCACCATAGTAGACAGAACTACTTTCAGGGGAATTCCCTTTTCCAACAACAATAATATGGCATCATTCATTGCGACTCAGATGACAATTTTGAATAATCATGCTTTTAGAACTTAACATGTGACGTCATATTAAGTTGGGAGAATTTTTCAAGTTGGGAGAATCGCGGACGATGTTTAAATAATTTTGTAAAATCAATGTTTGTTTTTTAATTTTTTTCCCAGTGTTTACGATGGTATTAGTAAAATGTAAACCAATGGTGTTTAAACGAAGAGTTATCTGTTGTTTTTAATTATTTCTTTAGCAGTTTTTCCAGTCAGGTATCAGATTTTTCGAATCAGATCAAAAATCAATATAAAATAGTTGATTGTGAATTTATTGACAGATTAAGCCAAAGAAAGCTTTTCATTTAGTTTGGTAGGGTATGTGATAAATACAAAACCACATATGTGTGACTTTGCATATGTATTATTTAAGTTTCAATCTGGTCTTGTCTTCAGTACATAGTTTTGAAAATGACGACTTATCCCTCTTCATTAGGACAAAAGTGAAACACTGAATTATTCAAGCATTGATAAGCTTTATCTCTAGCTTGCTCGTCTCTAAATAAAGAGAATAGAAAAAAATAGTTCAAAACATGACTGTACACTTCGAACTTTATGAATTTTTACTGAAACAATCTTAGCACACAGTGATACAGGAATCAACATTTTAATTTATAAAACAAAAATCAAACTTGCTTTTAAAAATGCATTGTGCCTAGATCATAATGAATTCAACTGCTTATACCGACATCAATATATGTCAATATGTATAGGCAAACAATATTGACCTGTTCGCTTGACCTTTCATTAGAAATATGAATATATGGGTGGTATTAGGATTTGCAGTTAATAAATAAACAATGTTGATGTTGATGAAATATACACAGATGTAACCCTATACATAAATGCACTGGTCCATAAATATTTAAATCAAAGGTCAAGCGGAAAGGTCAGAGGTTAATTTTGTTTGCCTATATGTATGTATATATAAAACCAACATAAATACTACAAACAAAACTCTTATATTTAATTATATTTGCTGTCATGGATTAACACAAAACTACCATTATAAATCTCCATCTTAAATACTTAATGCTCTGGTTAATATTTTAACTTATGCTATTAGTTCTTGTTAAAATGTTCCCCCAACCAATCTCTTGTGCACAGTCTGAAGTGATTTCACATTGTGTTCTAAATTATCAACTGATTCTGCTGAAATGTTACTACAGAATGAAACGTCCAAACATCTCAAACGTTTACAATGCCTCTGTAAATGCTGGACACTCTCTTCTGTTAATAGATCACAACTTGATACATCTAAACTCGACAACCGAGGTAACTTCTTAGCAATGGCCTCCACAGCAGCATCAGTGATTGCTGAACATTGAGCAAGGGCAAGGAATTCTAAACTTGGATTGTTGGCTGCAATGGCAAACACTGTTGCATCCTTTATATGGACCATGCTCAAGTTTAATGATTGTAGTTCCTTAAATTTCAGAATCTGTGTTAAACTAAGGTCTGTTAATTTTGAACAGGAAGAGAGATCTAGATGTCGAAGACCCGACAAATTTGTTAACTTGTTGAAATTATCTACATTTTGCATCAGAGCTTCAATATCTGTTGTAGATGGCGTTTTGTTTTTGATTCCTGTTGGTTTACGGAAGATGGTGGTACTGTTGTATTTCCGTGTACAGCGACAATTCCCATTGTCCCCATGATTGTGGATTTCTTTGTTACCAGTCTCTGTTGCTTCAAAACCCAGTAATCCAAGATCTGTTATTTCTTTGCACCAAGCCAGTCTTAAAAATCTTAAGCATTTAAGACTTCTGGAAATGGCATGTATGCTGACATCAGTCAGAGGGAAACATGAACCCAGGTCCAAGTGTACCAAATGTGGTACTACTTTGCACAATGAAAGGATAAAGCTATCTTGTACTAAAGAACAGCAGTTTATATTTAGATGTGTAAGTAGTACACTGACATTACCACAGATACCTTTTATTAGACCTGTAGAGCTGATCTGGTAGATCTCGGATAATTCAAGAACCTGCAGTGATGGCATGTGTTTTAAAAGTTGTATGGAACTATCGGTTACTCTCCTGCATTTATTTATTTTCAAAGTCTCTAAGTTCCCCAAATTTGAGGAAATGAGGCCAACACATCCATCAGACACCTCAATACAGCCACTTAGATCAAGCTGCCTTAGGCCCTTTTGGTGTTGACACAGATCTGCTATACCCTCATAATATATCTTTGCATCCCACCAAGATTAACTCATTCAAATTCAAATCTTTAATCCTTACAAGATCTTGTAGGGATACATTTGACAAAGAATTCCTGCTCAAATTTAATCCTTTAAGCTTAGGGGCTTGAATTCTAACATATTCCAGAATATTCCCATATGTCAATAATGAACTACTGGCACATTTTGTAGATCCTTTTGTCAAATACGCCTCACCATTGAAAGTTATCTGGGAAGAGCTTAGAGATAAATTCTCCAAGTTTTCACAGACTGTTACAATCCTGTTAAAAGTGGCATCAGAAAGATATCTTACAGAGGACAAATTCAGCTTTTTAACATCTTTCAAAGTTTTCTTCAGAATTTGCATGTCAGAGTTTCTCTCTAAAAGTTTGCCTGACATAAATAATGAATTACAACAACTTAAATCCAGACTTTTTAAATTCTTGCAATGGGTAAGCAACTCTACAAATGTAGATTCTGTTAAATTACTAGCTTTGAGTGATAAACTCTGCAAGCTCTCTCCAAAATTCTTACATGAATTCAGCATCACAGACTTAGCACTGTTGGATATATCAAACTGATCCATGATCAAATGTGATGTTTTCCTATTAGGTAACTGTGGCATGTTGTTTGTCGTTAGAGCATGGAAGCGGATAATAATGTCTTTCTGGAGAATTGGATCTAATGATGCTTCATACCATATCCTGGACACCTGTGAGGCTTCCTTCCTGTCTGACACACTCAGGAACCTCATTATATGTGTCACAATCTGTAACAGAAACAAATTGAAGATCTGTTAGTGTAACAGAAAAATATCCACCAAAAGTATGAATATCTATAAAAAATGCCCCACACCAACACTAGTAGTACTGAATATGACTTTGACAAGTTTTTAAAAAAGCAAGCCTAAAATCTAGAGACTACCACTGTGGTAGCTCAGTCGGTTGAGTGATAGCTTCAAATGTTGGAGATAGTGGTTTTGAAGTGTGTGACCATTCTTTCGTAAAGCACTGGACACTTAGATATGAAAACCTCAGGATCCTTAAGAGACCTGTGCCACATTAAACAACCCTCCCTGCACATTGCCCTGAGTGCACTGCAAAGGAACAAATTTCCGCCACTTCAACTATCCCTGGTGACATCTCAATATCAGTGAAATATTCTTGACTGGGACATAAACACCTTATTCCATTAATCAATCTAAAGTACTGTACATAGAGACTCATTGTGCCCGTGTTTATTCAATGATGTAATGCTTCTCAAGATTACAACACCCTTTCCAGGGACACCAGTTCATTACAAGCTTTTCAAGAGTACAAAACCCTATCCAGGGACACCAGTTCATTACAAGCTCCTCAAGAGTACAACACCCTACCCAGGGACAACAGTTCATTACAAGCTCCTCAAGAGTACAACACTCTACCCGGGGACACCAGTTCATTACAACCTCCTCAAGAGTACAACACCCTATCCAGGGACCAAAGTTCATTACAACCTCCTCAAGAGTGCAACACCCTACCCAGGGACAATAGTTCATTACAAGCTTCTCAAGAGTACAACACCCTACCCAGGGACACCAGTTCATTACAAGCTTCTCAAGAGTACAACACCCTACCCAGGGACACCAGTTCATAACAAGCTCCTCAAGAGTACAACACCGTACCCAGGGACCCCAGTTCATAACACGCTTCTCAAGAGTACAGCACACTACCCAGGGACCCCAGTTCATAACAAGCTCCTCAAGAGTACAACACCCTACCCAGGGACACCAGTTCATTACAAGCTTCTCAAGAGTACAACACCCTACCCAGGGACCCCAGTTCATAACAAGCCCCGCAAGAGTACAACACCCTACCCAGGGACACCAGTTCATAACAAGCTTCTCAAGAGTACAACACCCTACCCAGGGACCCCAGTTCATAACAAGCTTCTCAAGAATATAATCCCCTACCCAGGGACACCAGTTCATAACAAGCTTCTCAAGCATATAACCCCCTACCCAGGGACACCAGTCCGATACAAGGTTTACACATGATTGACATGAACTTCCACCAGGGAAGTGTGGCCATGCAATCCAAATGGTAAGCACCTCCTGTCTATAGTTAGCCGTGTGTAAAATTTAAGTTTATTGGATTTAATGAGCATTTTGGAATAAGGGTAATGACTAATGTAAATATTAACTGCAGAGTAACTCTGTGTTATAAACTATATGTTCATCAGACCTTGAAGTTTTACATGTATGCTGTATGTACTTTGACTTCCAAAACATCCTTTCACACACACACACACACGTATTTCTGTCTATGTGCACCACAGGAACTTGTAATTAATGTTTAAACTATACTATCCAGACTTTCTATACTATCCAGCACTAAGAAAAATAACAAGGACAGACACTCGACCTACCCCCGCCCGCTTCAGACAAGTTTTTAATGTAGTTTGGCCTCCCTCCCAAACTAAACCTGGTTTTCCTCAACTCAGAACATATTTTTCTTTCATTTCGTGACCAAAAATATTTCCATCAACTGCTTTAATCAACGATATTTGAGCCAAACTGCCGTACGAGGCGAGCATGGCAATCTACCTTGGACACTTGACCCGGAAGTGATTCTTTGACATTAGATTAAATTGAGCAAAACTTTTCAAATGCAAGAAATTATTTCATAAAACACAAACAAACAATAAATCCCTTACCTTGACGCTGAAAAATGGTCTGATTTCATACTTTATCCATAGTTTGTTTCTTGATACTTTCGTTTTTAAAATTGCCGCGAGACGTTTTCAAAATTGCCATGAGTAACGTCTCTGATAGAGAAGTCTCGAATGTTCATGCAATCAATGATGGTAAACATCCGAGAACTTCCGAAATCACTTCCGGGTCAAGTGTCCAAGGTAGATTGCCATGCTCGCCTCGTACGGCAGTTTGGCTCAAATATCGTTGATTAAAGCAGTTGATGGAAATATTTTTGGTCACGAAATGAAAGAAAAATATGTTCTGAGTTGAGGAAAACCAGGTTTAGTTTGGGAGGGAGGCCAAACTACATTAAAAACTTGTCTGAAGCGGGCGGGGGGTAGGTCGAGTGTCTGTCCTTGTTATTTTTCTTAGTGCTGGATAGTATAGAAAGTCTGGATAGTATAGTTTAAACATTAATTACAAGTTCCTGTGTGTGCACATGATGGAAAAGATTTATTTGACCTGAAGCTGAACTTGGTTGTCAGTGGTTGTACAGAACTGCTATATGGACAATAGAGAAGTGAGCAAACACCAACTCATAATTCGATATAAAAAACAACAACATAATTTAAATCATACCTCTACAGGCAATTTAGATGCCATGTTATCAAATATCTTTGTTGCTGCTATTGCTTATCTATGTCCTTGCTCTGATCCAGAGTATGACACAGTGTCATGTTATATGTACAGCTGTCAAATGATTTGTTTACATAAAAATGTCATGTGTTCGTTACTTCTCGCGTATCTTCTTTGAAGTATGCGTTCCGAAAAACAATGTATTACCACGTGATGCATCATGTGATATTTCAGACACTTATTATTTTGGAATTTAGCATTCATTAAATGTGATTTTACCATTGAATGTACCAGATTTTATGTAAACATATTCTATGAAATAAATCACAAATTATTTAAACCAAACTTGGACATCAAACAAAGTTACAGTCAACAAGTTCACCCAAGTAATCTTTGACCCCGTGACCTGATTGTCAAAATGGCGTCTTCCATAACAATTCCTAGGCGGCTGCCTCTCTTGTTAGTTGCAGACAATGTACTTTTACCTGGATCCTCGATGCGGATTCCTGTCAGAAATATGAGAAAGTAATCCTTTTAATTGACTACATATATCCATGCACATTTAGAGTGTTGTCAAAGGGAGTATGCACTGAATCTTGAACAGATGATAGCAAGGTTGAGTCGCAGTGTTTTGTTTTGAATGCAATTTATTGACGCTTCTTGTCATTCATTTGAATTTTATTATTGTAATAATTAAAGGAAGAATGAATTTCAATACATTGTATATTGAAACATTGACGAATATTCTAGATTAGAGTCTTGCCTGTAGTAATAAGTATGGACGTGTGACATTTTGTTCACACAAAAGTTACATTTTTTGAACCCAACAATAATAACAACAGATGTGGAAAGATTTTCATTTGTATCCCCTACTTACTTTTGATTCTGATTAAAAAATCTTAAAAATGACAGCGTTTAATGAAGTTGTTTATGAACGTTTTGGTTAAAAAATACTTTTTTATCTTAATCTATCATTTTTCATCTAGACCTTAGGGTACAATTTGATGTGAGCACAACAAAAAGTAACTATGACATGCCTTAGCACACAGTATATGTGTTGTAGCTATATGAGACATATTAGTGGAGTGGCGTAATGGTATTTTATGCCCATGTCAAGAGGATTTCACTTATATTAAGGTGGTCAGTTTGGGGTTGGAGAAAACTGGAGTCCCAGGAGAAAATCACCATCCTTCTATGATTGGTTGGTTGGTTGAAATGTTGCTTAACGTCACATCAGCAATTTTTCAGCTATTCACGACGAAAACTATTTAATTAATCTCTATGGATTAATCTATGAACAATTTTGTGTATGCATGTGAAGTGCGAGTGTGTTGTATGGTCTGCCTTGTACTACCGCGCACTCAGGGCGACTTTACCGTGCTAGCTCACAGAGTCAGTACGCCACAGACAAGCGTACCACTCCCCCAGTCCATTATACTGATACCAGCTGAATCAGTAAAGGCCAACGCCAAAGAAAATTCACTTTCCCACATGTGGTCCGAGCGGGACTCGAACTCACAGAGGTGAGAGACCCTGGATTTGAAGACTGACGTCTTATCCATTAGGCCACCGCGCCCTCACCACCCTTCTATGAGCATTGGGCAAACTTGTCAAATTAGGATCTTTCCCAGAGTGGAATTCAAACCTAGGTAACAAGAGATGCTGTGATCCATAACAAAGTGCTTAAGACCATTTGTGCCATCTGAGACCAAGTTCTTTTTTTTTTTTGCAACCCAATATGGTATATACATGTATACCTCTACACAAAATGAAATTTTGACAATGTATGCATCAAATAACATTAATGATACTATTGTATACTACTGTGACTTAATACTTAAATTTTACTAAAGACCCAGGACAAGCTGTAGTTTTAAAGCACTTAAATCTACTGGTCACTATATACAGTTGTCTTGGGAACTAAACAATTTGGATGGAAGCTAATAATATTTTCCTTAACAGGAGAATCTTAAAATTTACGGATATATCATTTAGAAAAATTAATATAACAAGTGTGAAATTGTTTGTTGTTCAACACCAGTAGGGTAAAATAATTTCTGTAAAAGATGGCTGCATGAATGAATTTAAATTTTTAATACATATTTTTCGTATTTTTTTCAGTATGAACATGGTAAAGAGTCGCTTAATGAGTAGGAATACACTTAGTAGTACTATTATTGGAGTTGTCCCACAGGAGCCCTCAGATGAACAGGTGAGTAGTACTATTATTGTAGTTGTCCCACAGGAGCCCTCAGATGAACAGGTTAGTAGTACTATTATTGGAGCTGTCCCACAGGAGCCCTCAGATGAACATGTGAGTAGCACTATTATTGGGGCTGTCCCACAGGAGCCCTCAGATGAACAGGTGAGTAGTACTATTATTGGAGTTGTCCCACAAGAGCCCTCAGATGAACAGGTGAGTAGTACTACTATTGGAGCTGTCCCACAGGAGCCCTCAGATGAACAGGTGAGTAGTACTATTATTGGAGCTGTCCCACAGGAGCCCTCAGATGAACAGGTGAGTAGTACTATTATTGGAGCTGTCCCACAGGAGCCTTCAGATGAACAGGTATTACAGACGCAACAGTGAACTTTATTTACACCAAACCCTGAGGAAATAAACAAAAATGTTTATACAAAACTGCTGTTTTATTTTGTTTTCCTAAAATTACATGAACTACAGAATAAAGGTAGTTTTCCCTGGAGAAAATTTCAAAAATGACTTTTTATTAACTACACATTTCTGTTTCACACATTGGGTTGTTTTGTTTCTGTGAATAAGTTACATATACCAGAATCAATTAATAACACATTTCTTATCAGAATCTGGGTCATATTTGCTGTGTGAAATGATATGTACATGAAATATGTGCACCTCACATTATGGAATTATTTTAGAATTTTTCCCCCCTAATTTTTTTGACTTTGGAACTTAGTTGCTTTTTACCAATTTTTGTATGGCAAGTCTAACAGAATGAAGATTGTTTTTGTTTTGTTTTGTCTTTAAGTTGTCAGGTTTTCCAATACAATTAATGCAGAATGCCTGCATACTTCTTATTTATTACCCAGTAATACAGTAATTACATGTTCAATATTACGCTATAGGCTAAGTATATAGAATATTCTGAAAATACAAAAAAATTCTAAGAACAATCATAAATAAATGAAAATACACAATGTCAATATTTGTAAATAAAATATAAATATGTGTACAATGAATAATTTTAATAATGCAGGAAAAATACCAACTTACCAAAAACTTAATTTATCTGAAAACCTGTTGTATTATATGTACTAGTATTTATGTCTGCCCAGACCAGAATGAAAGTTTAAAATAAAATGACAACCAGATGAGTCATTAGAAAAATAACGTTTTGACATAATAAAGGATAACATTTATTACAAAAAGGATGTTTGTTATTAGGATAACAAAACATTTCACATTTAGCATGAAAACAAAAGAAAACATACAAACAAATTATGAAACAAGGATGTTGACACAACAATTTTGTTTTGACAGGAAGAAGATTTGACATCACTTCATTCCATTGGTACTGCAGCAGTAGTGGTTCAAGTTACTGGTACAAATTGGCCAAGACCAGCCTACACCCTTCTTGTGACAGGTGTATGTCGCTTCAAAATCGGTGAACTGTTACAGGAGACTCCATTCCTTGTTGCCTCGGTAACACAGCTAGATAAATTACCCAAAGGGCCAGGTATGTCTTAAGGCAAATTTAATACAGACTATATTTTATACATTAAAAATATAAAGAATATTAAATTTGTAATCATTGATACTGCTGGTGAATGTTTGTAGCCCATCTCAACCCAACCCCAGCTTGAATTTGTTTTTATTTTTACAAATAATAGTGTAACAGATATTTCTTAAATAGAAAATTTTGAACTAAGAGTACTGGTATGTTTCATTTTTAATTAAAACTTGGAAACAACAAATTGTGTTTACATGGTTTCAATATCAGTCTTAAAGCTTATTCAATTTTTTACTTTGTTATATTTCCCATTGCTATAAAATTTCCCAATAAATTGGGGGCACAGGATTTGAAAATTGAAAAAACTATCACTGATTACCACTTGAAATGTATTTCTGTGTAATGTAATACCTAGATCTTTTCATACACTAACAAACAGTTCTAGAGCTGATATTTTGTTAAAGTTAATACATGTATTTTCATTCTTGTGACTCTTTATGTGTGTACCTCCCACTGGAGTCCAGTATCAGGCTTCAAAATTTCCACTCTGTTTATCTGTCAGACCTCAGTTTCAAAATTATTTCTTAACAAAGATTTTTCTTAACCTAAATCTGACAAATTTTAAATCTGAATAAATTTGTTAGTTTTGAAGCTATTGACAGGGTTCGTACAGGCCTGGAAAAGTCCTTAAATTTTGAGGTTTGCCCTAAAAAGACCCTAAAAACAAGTCTAACTCTAAAAAGCCCTTGAATTGATCCTGAAGGCCCTAAAAAGCCCTTGAATTTGGCGAGTTGAGTGTCTGTATTTCGATATTAAGTGATTGCAAATAGACTGATATAAATAATAATCGATTGATAAGTTACATTGAAATTGGCAATTTAAAGGTAGTGGCCAAACCGAACCAAACCAACTTTAACCTCCACTTCAAGTGTCTTTAATACAGACACAATTAATTGTTTTATTGATTTAATTGCCTTTGCACCAATATTTTTGCTAAAATTGTCCCTCTGATAAGGCCTTAAATTTGCAAATAAGACCCTGAAAAGACCCTAAAAAGTCCTTAAATTTGGAGTCCAAATGTCTGTACTGATTGATAGAAATAATGTGTCATTTTGAAGAGCAATCTAAGTTTATTGCATCTATATTCTTATTTTGTTGAAACTTGTCATGAAATATTGCCAAAACTTAGCAGTTAAGAAATGATTGTGAAACTAGATTCACATAGAGTCAAGCCCAGTTCACAATCATTCCTTAATTAACTTTATCTGATTTTGACAATCTTTTATGAAGCTGAAAATAGAAATTTTCATCAAAACTAGAATACAGATTGAGAAGCTTGAAGTGATCTTTACACTTGTATCTTATATTTTCAAATATCTTGAAAATAACAAAATTAAGATTTGAATTTTACTAGATTATAGTGGAGGAAAGTCTTAGCTAAGGAATGATTATGAAACTGAGGCCTGCTTGTTCATCTATAGCTTTTTTACTAAATTTGTGTCAGTAGAAGGTAGTGCCCAGCCAATATTGCCTGCTAATGATTGAATTTTGTATGCATTTTAGGTGATAATTCATCTATTAATGGAGAGTTGACAAGTTTATCAGAGAATTTTCGTGAGCAGGCAGCCAAATTAGTGGACATGTTAGATATATCTATTCCAGTGGTTGCTAAACTTAAGGTAAGTTTTAAGTACCCATGTACCGGTACCTGTCCTCCACATATTTGGGAGGTCCAGGGTTAAAACCCTGACCAGGGTGTGACTAAAACTTGAAAATACCTAGTGACTGTTCTATCTTTGGTTGGTTATAATGGTGCTTAACTTGCATCAGCAATTTTCAGCTATTCGTGAAAGGGACTATTTTATTAATCTGTATAGATTGATCTATGAACAAGTTCGTGTATGCATGTTAAGTGTGATTGTGTTTTATGGTCTGCCTTGTACCAGCGCACACTCAGGGAGACTTTAAGGTTTTCAGCACACGAGGTCAGTACGCCACAGACAAGCATACCACTCCCCTAGTCACATTATACTGACACCGAGTGAACCAGGAAAGGCTAACAGCAAGGAAAATTTACTTTCCAACACATGGTCTGAGTGGGACTCGAACTCACAGCGTTGAGAGACCCTGGATTTGTAGACTGACTGCTTATCCATTATAGGGCCACTTGGGCCTCCAGATATAGTACACTGGTGAACCTGGTTATATAAACATATACATTAAGTTGTTTCATTTTACCAACATACTTTAACATCAATTTTGGGGCTGCAAATTATATAAACTACCCAGAAATAGTATCTGTTGCAAAACAAGCAATGGGCATTTAATATGAGTTGTTCATTGCAAATGTCCACATATATATGGTAAGTATAAGAAATCTTAATTATGCAATGAAAATTACTTTTATTATAAATACAAAAGTTCTGAAAACATATAGACCCTAATATTGTATATGGCAAACATTTCCCATTGATATAGAATGTACATCAGGAAGTAAACAATGATATGGTTGGTTAAATTAACAAAAAGTAACCAATGATTTGATAGATTAAATTAAATAACAAGAAGTAAGCAATGAGTTGATAGGTTAAATTTACAAGGAGTAAGCAATGATTTGATTGATTAAATTGGCTTATATTACAGAATATGTTGGAGAGTCTGCCTAGTCAACATCTACCAGATGTTTGTTCGTCCATTGTCAAGGCATCATATGCCGAGAAAATCCAGGTCTTAGATGCTATAGATTTAACAGAGAGATTTAAGAAAGCCTTGCCACTTCTTATGAGACAGATAGAGGTAAGAGTAAGACAAACATAAGTTAGAAGTACCTAGACAAAACTCACCATCATTCCATGTGTCAGGGAATTTTTTTTCAAGGTCAGGGAATTGTCACAGAATATTTAAAAATGTCAGGTAATGTGAAAATTAAAGATATGTAAGGAAATTTTACATTTCTTTTTCAAGAGTTGTACCCCTTTTGAAATTTTAATTTTGTCTTTTTCTTACTTATCCTACATTTTACAAACTTCTGAACAGAATAGGACATATTATGAACCAGAGACTTAATTTTTGTTTCCCTTTCACGATATTACTTAAATATTTTATGTCTCTTTGTACTGTGACATCATTACTAGTTTAATGGCAAAAATGTGAATGGAAATATCTCTTCTTGTTTTGAAGTGTGTTAGAATGTCAGAGAAAAATGGAATTCTGTCAGGGAATTTTTAATGAAGTCAAGTGTGGTAACCATGACTGGATAGAGCCACTATATAAATTCAAGGTTTTCAGTTCTTGGTATATATAGGTTCAGTTTTTGTTGTCACTCATTGGGGCTTGAAAAACCTTTTTTTTTGACCCACTTGTTTTTTTATCAATTATCTTTGAAATCTTTTGGCCAAAATCACAAATCTAAGTCTGTCTGCATTGTAATTCACAAAAGGTTTAGATATTCAATTGACCAATAGCAATAAAAATGTTCTAATGAAACCCAATCAGAATTTGAAATTATGCTGCTCTAAAGACAAAAACCTTTTGGACCTACGACCATTGAACTTTTAATCTCTGAATTGATTGCTTGCACAGGTTATCAAAGAGTTTTCAGATTTCAATTTTTTTTAAACTCTTGAGATGTTCATCTAAAGACAACCTCATAGTTGTTATAAAGGTCTTTTATTCTGTTTCTTAGAATTAATTTGCATATAAAGGCCATTCAATCATAAAAATCTCCTTTAAAATGGAATTTAGTAGTTTGTGGCTAAAGAAACATTTATTTGACATTAGCCAGAGCAACCATGAAAATGAGGCAAGGGAGTGAAATAACACACACACACACACACACAAATTCCCCCCCCCCCTCCACACATACACACACTCTCACTCACTAAAGGTTACTACAAGTTGTCATAATTGTAACAAATCCTAAGTTAGGTTCAGAAAGCTTTGACTGTAATGTCTAAAAAATTAAAGTAACAGGGGCTAACACAGACCTTTTATATAAATACTATGTAAATACAAAAGTGTTTTTGATTTGAATCAAGAAAAGTTTTCAATCTTTTTAAGACATCACTTCAAAAATTTGTTTAGGGATTAAAATTATTACAAAAGGCAAGGAAGGACCGAGGTGTTGAAGTCATTTCAAAAAAAGATGGAGCAGGAAATAAACCAGGAAACATGAGGAGAGTTTTCCGGAAAATAAATTCCGATATTGAAGAAGATGAAGATGCTGATATGGAGGACACTGCTGACTTGGAACAGAAGATCAAGTATGTCATCAAGTATGAAACATGGGTTATGCAAGTGAAATGATTTCAAGACATTTGTTTGTTTTAAAATAGGCAAATTGGATTTTGATATGAAGCATTTTCTTTAACAAGTCGTTTCATCATATAAACTAAGTTTGTTGTAAAAAGCCATTTGTATTTTGACTTTAATTTTGTATCTGTCATAGTCTCATATCAAATTTAAAGATGTAATTGTAGATGTAATTGTAGTTGCAAGACCATTCAAAATGAACCAGTGTTGATTCTACAAAGGTGCCATGGGGGCCATTTTGACCAATTACCCCATTGCTAAGGCCTTAGTGGGCCATATTTAACATTAAATGAATGCAAAAGTATTTTAGATGAATGTTTTTGAAACTGCCCCCCCCCCCCCCTCTGAAAATCTTAGAATTAATGTTTGCTGAGCTGTCAAATCATTGGATATAAAAGATAATGTTATTTATAGAAAATGCAAATTAGATGCCATTTGAAGGATTTAAACCCCATTTATCACTTATTTTATAAAGAGACACTTAATTGTCAGACCTATCATACACTGCATACAGTATACACTTGATTTACTGATTTGTCCGACACACAAGTAAAATCACTTCTTAAATTGTAGAGGTGCTAACATGCCAGAACATGCATTTAAAGCCAGTATGAAGGAACTAAAACGTATGAAGAAGATGCCACAGCACATGCCAGAACATGCCATGATCAGGTAATGGAATTATACAGTGTGTGAGTGAGGCTACAACACATGCCAGAACATGCCATGATCAGGTAATGGAATTATACAGTGTGTGAGTGAGGCCACAGCACATGCCAGAACATGCCATGATCAGGTAATGGAATTATACAGTGTGTGAGTGAGGCCACAGCACATGCCAGAACATGCCATGATCAGGTAATGGAATTATACAGTGTGTATGATTGAGGCTACAACACATTCCAGAACATGCCATGATCAGGTAATGGAATTATAGTGTGTGAGTGAGGCTACAACACATTCCAGAACATGCCATGATCAGGTAATGGAATTATAGTGTATGAGTGAGGCTACAACACATTCCAGAACATGCCATGATCAGGTAATGGAATTATACAGTGTGTGTGAGTGAGGCTACAACACATGCCAGAACATGCCATGATCAGGTAATGGAATTATAGTGTGTGAGTGATGCTACAACACATTCCAGAACATGCCATGATCAGGTAATGGAATTATACAGTGTGTGAGTGAGGCTACAACACATGCCAGAACATGCCATGATCAGGTAATGGAATTATAGTGTGTGTGAGTGAGGCCACAGCACATGCCAGAACATGCCATGATCAGGTAATGGAATTATACAGTGTGTGAGTGAGGCCACAGCACATGCCAGAACATGCCATGATCAGGTAATGGAATTATACAGTGTGTATGAGTGAGGCTACAACACATTCCAGAACATGCCATGATCAGGTAATGGAATTATAGTGTGTGAGTGAGGCTACAACACATTCCAGAACATGCCATGATCAGGTAATGGAATTATAGTGTGTGAGTGAGGCTACAACACATTCCAGAACATGCCATGATCAGGTAATGGAATTATACAGTGTGTGTGAGTGAGGCTACAACACATGCCAGAACATGCCATGATCAGGTAATGGAATTATAGTGTGTGAGTGAGGCTACAACACATTCCAGAACATGCCATGATCAGGTAATGGAATTATAGTGTGTGAGTGATGCTACAACACATTCCAGAACATGCCATGATCAGGTAATGGAATTATAGTGTGTGAGTGAGGCCACAGCACATTCCAGAACATGCCATGATCAGGTAATGGAATTATAGTGTGTGAGTGATGCTACAACACATTCCAGAACATGCCATGATCAGGTAATGGAATTATAGTGTGTGAGTGAGGCTACAACACATTCCAGAACATGCCATGATCAGGTAATGGAATTATAGTGTGTGAGTGATGCTACAACACATTCCAAAACATGCCATGATCAGGTAATGGAATTATAGTGTGTGAGTGAGGCCACAGCACATGCCAGAACATGCCATGATCAGGTAATGGAATTATACAGTGTGTGAGTGAGGCCACAGCACATGCCAGAACATGCCATGATCAGGTAATGGAATTATACAGTGTGTATGAGTGAGGCTACAACACATTCCAGAACATGCCATGATCAGGTAATGGAATTATACAGTGTGTGAGTGAGGCCACAGCTCATGCCAGAACATGCCATGATCAGGTAATGGAATTATACAGTGTGTGTGAGTGAGGCTACAACACATGCCAGAACATGCCATGATCAGGTAATGGAATTATAGTGTGTGAGTGAGGCTACAACACATTCCAGAACATGCCATGATCAGGTAATGGAATTATACAGTGTGTGAGTGAGGCTACAACACATGCCAGAACATGCCATGATCAGGTAATGGAATTATAGTGTGTGTGAGTGAGGCCACAGCACATGCCAGAACATGCCATGATCAGGTAATGGAATTATACAGTGTGTGAGTGAGGCCACAGCACATGCCAGAACATGCCATGATCAGGTAATGGAATTATAGTGTGTGAGTGAGGCTACAACACATTCCAGAACATGCCATGATCAGGTAATGGAATTATAGTGTGTGAGTGAGGCTACAACACATTCCAGAACATGCCATGATCAGGTAATGGAATTATACAGTGTGTGTGAGTGAGGCCACAGCACATGCCAGAACATGCCATGATCAGGTAATGGAATTATACAGTGTGTGAGTGAGGCTACAACACATGCCAGAACATGCCATGATCAGGTAATGGAATTATACAGTGTGTGAGTGAGGCTACAACACATTCCAGAACATGCCATGATCAGGTAATGGACTTATAGTGTGTGAGTGAGGCTACAACACATTCCAGAACATGCCATGATCAGGTAATGGAATTATACAGTGTGTGAGTGAGGCCACAGCACATGCCAGAACATGCCATGATCAGGTAATGGAATTATACAGTGTGTATGAGTGAGGCTACAACACATTCCAGAACATGCCATGATCAGGTAATGGAATTATAGTGTGTGAGTGATGCTACAACACATTCCAGAACATGCCATGATCAGGTAATGGAATTATACAGTGTGTGAGTGAGGCTACAACACATGCCAGAACATGCCATGATCAGGTAATGGAATTATACAGTGTGTGAGTGAGGCCACAGCACATGCCAGAACATGCCATGATCAGGTAATGGAATTATACAGTGTGTGAGTGAGGCCACAGCACATGCCAGAACATGCCATGATCAGGTAATGGAATTATACAGTGTGTATGAGTGAGGCTACAACACATTCCAGAACATGCCATGATCAGGTAATGGAATTATAGTGTGTGAGTGAGGCTACAACACATTCCAGAACATGCCATGATCAGGTAATGGAATTATAGTGTGTGAGTGAGGCTACAACACATTCCAGAACATGCCATGATCAGGTAATGGAATTATACAGTGTGTGTGAGTGAGGCTACAACACATGCCAGAACATGCCATGATCAGGTAATGGAATTATAGTGTGTGAGTGAGGCTACAACACATTCCAGAACATGCCATGATCAGGTAATGGAATTATAGTGTGTGAGTGAGGCTACAACACATTCCAGAACATGCCATGATCAGGTAATGGAATTATAGTGTGTGGGTGAGGCTACAACACATTCCAGAACATGCCATGATCAGGTAATGGAATTATAGTGTGTGAGTGATGCTACAACACATTCCAGAACATGCCATGATCAGGTAATGGAATTATACAGTGTGTGTGAGTGAGGCCACAGCACATGCCAGAACATGCCATGATCAGGTAATGGAATTATACAGTGTGTGAGTGAGGCTACAACACATGCCAGAACATGCCATGATCAGGTAATGGAATTATACAGTGTGTGAGTGAGGCTACAACACATTCCAGAACATGCCATGATCAGGTAATGGACTTATAGTGTGTGAGTGAGGCTACAACACATTCCAGAACATGCCATGATCAGGTAATGGAATTATAGTGTGTGAGTGAGGCTACAACACATTCCAGAACATGCCATGATCAGGTAATGGACTTATAGTGTGTGAGTGAGGCTACAACACATTCCAGAACATGCCATGATCAGGTAATGGAATTATACAGTGTGTGTGAGTGAGGCCACAGCACATGCCAGAACATGCCATGATCAGGTAATGGAATTATAGTGTGTGAGTGAGGCTACAACACATTCCAGAACATGCCATGATCAGGTAATGGAATTATAGTGTGTGAGTGAGGCTACAACACATTCCAGAACATGCCATGATCAGGTAATGGAATTATAGTGTGTGTGAGTGAGGCCACAGCACATGCCAGAACATGCCATGATCAGGTAATGGAATTATAGTGTGTGAGTGAGGCTACAACACATTCCAGAACATGCCATGATCAGGTAATGGAATTATAGTGTGTGTGAGTGATGCTACAACACATTCCAGAACATGCCATGATCAGGTAATGGAATTATAGTGTGTGAGTGAGGCTACAACACATTCCAGAACATGCCATGATCAGGTAATGGAATTATAGTGTGTGTGAGTGAGGCTACAACACATGCCAGAACATGCCATGATCAGGTAATGAAATTATAGTGTGTGAGTGAGGCTACAACACATTCCAGAACATGCCATGATCAGGTAATGGAATTATAGTGTGTGTGAGTGAGGCTACAACACATTCCAGAACATGCCATGATCAGGTAATGGAATTATAGTGTGTGAGTGAGGCTACAACACATTCCAGAACATGCCATGATCAGGTAATGGAATTATAGTGTGTGAGTGAGGCTACAACACATTCCAGAACATGCCATGATCAGGTAATGGAATTATAGTGTGTGAGTGAGGCTACAACACATTCCAGAACATGCCATGATCAGGTAATGGAATTATAGTGTGTGAGTGAGGCTACAACACATTCCAGAACATGCCATGATCAGGTAATGGAATTATAGTGTGTGTGAGTGAGGCTACAACACATTCCAGAACATGCCATAATCATGTAATAACAGTGTGAGTAAGTGATTTAAAGTTTTAGACAAGCACTCAACATTTAGAAAGAGAAGTCAAAGGTTCCATTGAAAGAGACGATCTTAAGGTTTTATGTCATGTTCAAGAATATTTTACTTATATTGAGACTACTATGGTAGCTCAGTTAATAAAGTGCTTATTTTGTTTGTGAGAGGTCAGGGCTCAAACATGGGCTGGGTCTTGCCAAGACTTGAAACAGGGTTGGTACAGGCCTGGAAAAGTCCTTAAATTTTGAGGTTTGTTCTAAAAAGACTCTTAAAACAAGTCTGATACTAAAAAGTCCTTGAATTTATCATGAATACCCTAAAAAGCCCTTGAATTTGGCCAGTTGGATTCTATATTTCGATATTAAGTTCCTGCAAATAGACTGATGTAAATAAAAAATTAATTAATAAGTTGTTGTAATGAGCAATTTAAAAGTATCTGGCTCTCCTGAACGCCCAACTTCAACCTCCACTTCAAGTGCCGTTTCTATGGACACATAAGTAATTGATTTATTGATTTAATTGCCTTTGCACCAATATTTTTTTGCTAAAATTGTCCCTCTGATAAGGTCTTAAATTTGCAAATAAGACCCTAAAACACCATAAAAAGTCCTTTTTGCAGTCCAAAATGTCTGTACAAACCCTGTGAAAATATGTAGTGACTGTTATCTAGCCAAGCAGTTGACATTTAGAACAATGGGTCCATTGGAAGAAACCTTAAAAAAGCAGTAGTCATGATATGCTATAGAAGCCTCTCTGTATATTTCCCTTAGCACAATGCAAAGATTAAATATCTGCCACTTTACCTTTAGCTGATGACATCATGATATAAGATATTTATTCTTGACTTGGATGTAAAAAGCCATGCAATCATTTGATCAGTCATTTATATTGAGATGCTACCAGCTATAAAGTGACATAAATTTATATATTTAAAATGTGTTAATGACAATAAACAGTGATGGACTATTTCATGCTACATCTACTGTGACATTCAGCTTCAGTTTTGAATGCCATGTCAGAAGGACAGATTTCAATTTCTAAGTGTAGATGCACTTGGTATCATCTTTGCATAGTTAGTCTGTCAGTATGGACATTGGAAAAAAAGAAAAATGAATATTTTTTAAATAATTTTATCAGTATGGTTTAAAACTGTATATAGATGTTGTTTTATTTCTTTTTACAGGAGTTACCTTGAAATAATGGTGGAATTACCCTGGTCTAAACAAAGTAAAGATACATTAGATATAATACAAGCAAGGTACTTGTTAGATACCATAAACAGTCCAACCTGCCTTAAAGGCCACCTCTATATAAGGACCACCTGCTTTGAAAGTCCAGTAAAATTTTATCCCACTTGCTCTTGATTCATGTTGTATGAACTTGTATATAAGGATCACCTGTCCACAAAAGCTAATTTTACTGGTTCCCTTAGGTGGCCTTTATATAGACAGGTTTGACTAAAATAATAAGATAGGTATTTGTTGAAGTTGAAATCAGTAAACTTTCTTTGGTGAGGTTATAAATCAAAACTGAAGTTATAATAGATGCACCATCAGCGTTATCAAACTAACAAACATCAATCTCTTCTTATTCTACCAATATTAAAATTTTAATTTTGTTTTCCATATGGATTTATATTTTTTATATGTTTGTCAGATTCAAAATTCTCATTTTAAAGTCAATACAGCTATGATTCAGAGATGAGTGATGTAAAATAATGGTGTTTTACTCCCTAGTCCAGAGTATTGACGTATCGCTGGCCACGCCCACAATGTTCCAACAAAGGCCGCCATCACGGTACTAAAGCAGTGTCATGGCAACTAATGACGTAATTCAGGCCGAGTTTTCATTCTTTTTGCATGTAAATCAAGCTTGCCGGCCATTTGTCGGAACATTGTGGGCGTGGCCGGCGATCCGTCAATTATACACAGCGGTTTCAATAGAAGCCAGCAACCAGGAAACCTGTTGTCTACTTTGGTATTTCTACACTTTGTCTGGTGCCTACTTTCATTCATCAGTATTACATTTATATAGAGTTACAACTGAATTTGCTGTCTACTCCAGAAAACTTGTCGGCTACTTTAAACTCTGTTGAAAGGGCTGTATACATATATTGAAGCGGTCAGTTTAGGGATAGAGGAGGAAGCCGGAGTACATTGAGAGCACTGCAGATATATAGCAAGTGAACTGACAGACTTTCTCGCATAAAGACCTACTGAAGTCAGATTAAAACTTAGGCATTGAGAGGCACTTAGGAAGTTAATCCAGGTCTTTAAACAACTCCAAGACAAGACCTTCAATAACGGCAGACAAGTGCCAAGGTTGGGGCCCACAGTATTCACCTGTCAAGTAACAACAGGACAGTTGTGCAATTAACATTTTACCATCATTTTAATTTTGTCTATAATCACTGATTAATAGTCAAATGGTATGAACTGTTAAACTATTAAACGCTATGTATCTAAGAAGTCAAAAGTAGATAAAAAATGTCTCATGAGTAAAAAGTCTGATCTATTATGAAAATATCAGTAGAAGAATCTAGGTAAATCAATTAAAACTTGCCATCTCTTATTTTAATGCATCAAAGCATATGTTTTAAGAGAGATAATTCATTAACCTGAGAAGTGTCAGGTCAAGTGATTTATCTCCCTTTGACCATGTTAATATTTGTAGAAAAGACTTAGATGAAGATCATTATGGTTTAGAGAAATTGAAAAAGCGAGTTCTGGAATATCTGGCTGTACGGCAGTTGAAGAATACATTAAAAGGACCAATTCTTTGTTTTGTTGGACCTCCTGGAGTTGGAAAAACTAGTGTTGGTAAATCTATAGCACACACACTCGGCAGAGAATTTCACAGGTACCATGATATGATAATCCTAACTATTAGTGGGTGTATGGTTTCAGAAAGCAAACCCCTCAAACTAGATTTCATTTGATTTTAATTATGACCATGCTGACTCTTGTATAAACATTTGCAAATCACAAAGTGTAACTGATTTTGTTATTTGTGTGTTGAAAAATTGTCATCATTGTTTTTAACCTTGTTCATAGAGTTTAGAAGTCTCTTCATTTAGCCGTTTCTTGATGTTAATAAATGCCTTTTTATCTTCACCAATTTCTTAGCTCACGAAACAAAAATCTGAAAAGCCATTGTTGTCATTCTATCCTGTCCCACCTATCCCATAGGTACATTTTTGATGCATTTTAGGTACTATATTTTCAAATTAAGGGGGACTGGGTCTGCAATTGATAGATATGTATCAGCCAATTTCTTATCATTTGGAATCACTCTAAACCAATTTTGCACTCTGGTTGTGAACAAAAGGTTAAAAATACAAAAACTTGTCACAGTACTACTAGTTTGATGAGGTCTTATATTTATTTGTGGCATGTGTGAAACAAAAATGATGACGGATTTGGTTTGTTCATTACATCATTGATCATCAAGACAGGAATTTCAAAGTTAATTATTTAGATAAAAAGTTTCAACCACCCATATATAGGAGGAGTATCCCAAGATTTCCTTGGGTTTCATTTTGTTTTGGCACTAATAACTTGCATGTCATCATTTATGGAAAATGACATTGAACTGACTTCTGATAACTGACACTGTTCTTGCACCTGAATGAAGATTTACTGTATTTTTATTTAAATAGTATTCATTTTTAAATAGGATTGCTTTGGGTGGAGTGTGTGACCAGTCAGATATAAGAGGTCATAGAAGGACTTATATAGGATCTATGCCAGGAAGGATTGTACAGGGGTTAAAATTAGTAGGAGTCAACAATCCCGTCTTCTTGTTAGACGAGGTGGATAAGTTGGTAGGTTGTCATTTATTGTCTTGCTATGGTAAAGAATGGAGTTGCAATATACAGAAAAATATTGATTTATTGCCACTTTTTGTCAGAATTGAAAAAAAACCAGCCTTTTCCAGGTAACTTTACGGAAGACTGCAAGATTCAGGCAATACAGTCAAACCTGTCTATAAAGGCCACCCAAGAGAACCAATAAAAGTGGCCTTTATGGGCAGGTGTCCCTTATATAGAGGTTCAAATAATATGAATAAAGAGAAACCAGGATAAGTTTTTACTGGCCTTTAGAAGCAGGTTGTTCTTTTATCAAGGTGTCCTCTAAGGCAGGTTTTAATGTATTGGCTTAACCTAAATATATATGGTTGCATGAAATTTTGAAAAAATCAGTCTGGACAGAATAATTTAGTAAATTTTGATGTTTTCATAGGGTAAGCCTATGAATAGCTAAAGACTCATACACAGAATCATAAAACAAATATATTTTTGGCTAGGAGGGAGAGGGTATAAAATTCCTGTGACAATAGGTGGTGTGTTTATCAATGGGCATCATATTAAGGTTTCACTACTTGTATTACTGCTTGGTACCTTTTCAGTATCAAAATTTACATTTAGTATGAACTTTTACGTTCAGTTTTAATTGTTTTAGCAAATTAACCATCAAGATGGCAATAGCATTTACTGGTAGCACATTTAAATAATTGAAGACATAATTTTGACACTGATGATTTTTATTGGCGACCATATTTTTTAACCAAACAGTAAGCCTGAAGTTGTATATGGAAATACTAATTTGGCTACATGTGCATGCCAGCTATAATGCCCTGTGTCAGCTTTTGATTTATTGCCATACTACTTTGATGATGGTTATTTATACGTATAAGCTGGGGTCTCTCTTACCCTTTTGTGAATGGGGCCGGGGCCCTTGCAATTGTGAAAATACTGCAAACATCATAATGGTCATATTGTGAAAAAGAAAAAGGGATTGAAAACTAAAAAAATACAGTTTATAAGCTGATACTTGTATTACCATGATTGTGAAAATTTGCAAAATAATTATGAAAAAAAAAAGATTTTGAATTGTTAATTATGCAGACTATTAGCCCCCTAAATGATCTAGTGAGTGCCCTGATCAGGCAGTTATACTGTAAATAATAAAATTATTATTACAGGGTCAGTCATTACATGGAGATCCAGCAGCTGCTTTATTAGAGGTCCTGGACCCTGAACAGAACAACACATTTACAGATCAGTATCCTTATAATGCTTCATGTATGTAAATTCATAACAATTTCAATTTACATGTATTTGTTTTTGTAATGAAAAATTAAGTTTCTTTTTCATATGACAAGAGGACAAAATTGTCGGAACATTGTGGGCGTGGTCGGCAATCGGTCAATTAACAAGGTATAACTAGAGTAGTCTCTTTATAAACAAATACCCCTCATACTCAACATTGACAAGTTATATCTAAGATTTGACCTTGAGTCTTGAATCTTGATTTATGCACCTAAATGTGGCATGCAGAACATCATCTCATGATGGTTTATTACATTTGTGCAAAATTTGATTAAAATCCATCCATAGACATGGAAGATATTTAGGGTACACAATATTGAAATGGACGGACGGACGGACAACGTGATTCCTGTATGAACTCTCCTAAATTTTGTTTGCCCAGAGGGGTAAATAATAGTGAAACAATCTTGATTCTTACTCTGTAGAAGGTTATCATTTTTGGCTGGGTTGCACATGTTATTATTATTATAGTGTGGTAAATGTTGAACAGCTTGAATGCAGGGCAAATGGGGTACCTATTTTGTGAAATCAACTCCCACAATTTTAAACTAAGAACTGTGAAACTTCGTAGAATGTTTCTAAATATATTTTAGACGTGAATATTACTTTATAGAATTATTTTTGGATTTTCCCCATTTTTCCAAACTGGAACTCTGCATTTTAGGATTATTTTTTTAAAAAGAGGGGCCCTATTTTGTGAAATTAACTCATCAGTTTTTAACCAGGACCATTAAATCTTCACAGAATGTTCTTAATTAATCATATACTATTGCCTATGTGTATATCACTTTATGGAGTTACTTCAGGATTTTTTCCCATTTTTCCAGACTTCAGAACTTTTTGTACGAAGTTTCAAAGATAATTACTGAAAAATGTAGTTGTGTACCTCAGTTTGAGTGAGGAGTTATTTAAGAACTTTTTCACACACTTTACATCATTATAAAACTTCACCGGGAAAAAAAATAAACCCAACCTGGCCATTTGTCTCTTTAACCCTTTTTCTTTAATTGAAAATTTTTAGTATATTATTCATGCAAGAGAGTAGCCTTCAGGCGGGCAATTTCATTATTTTTAATCTATGACATGAAATATTTCTTAACAATTTGCCAGTTATATCAATGTGCCCTTTGACCTCTCTCAGGTGCTATTTATAGCAACAGCCAATAATATGGCAAAAATACCGCCAGCATTATTGGACAGAATGGAATTAATTCAGATACCAGGATATACACAAGAAGAAAAGGCAGCCATTGCAATGCGTCATCTAATGCCAAAACAACTAAGAGAGCACGGATTAACGGCAGAACAATTACAAATTCCTGAAGACACAATGAAATTGATAAGTATGTATACATGTACTAGAAATGAAACTGCTAAGAATGTATACTAGAAATGATAATACAGGTACTGTTAGTGTAGTTTTATTTGTGGTGTATTAATTTTGGCTCATTTCACAGTCGCAAATTTTAATGAATAATCTGTGAAAATTTGTACCACATAATAATACAGAAAAGTACATAGTAAAATTGATATTGTCTGAAGACAGAAGAATATGCCATACACTGCACATAGAACCACACACTGAACCATGACAGCAGACGTCTGCAGTGTTGTACATGTACTTTGTTTCCATATTGTATGTATTGTCAATGTGTTACACAGGTTTTGTAATTTTCAATCTTGTAGTCAGTTTCATAAATCGGGAATATAACGCTCTATAAAAGGATAGGAAATTAAAAAAACGTGAAAATTTGAACTTGTGAAATTAAGTACATTTACAGTAGCTTGACTCATGCACCACACATTACTCATAGTTTTTGATACACGGTTGAATATGAATTAACAAAACAGGCTCATTTTGCTTTTAAAAATCACCAGCTCACAGTGTAATACCCTATGAATTTGTGACATAAATCTATTCCAAAAATGTTGAACTTTACCTCTTAATTCCCCATAACATTTGTACAGAACTCTATTTCCATTGTTTTTTCATGAATTTGTGAAGCAAATCACAGGTGTTTGATACAATAATCATCCAATGTGAAAAGATAGAGACAGGATTTTTAAAGCATCAGCCATGCTGAATGCTTTATAGCGATCGTTGGATTTTTTCGTATTTAGCGCCGCTCTTATTTCACCTTGACAGCCAATCAAATCCTTCCTTTCGACTGAAATTACGGGAATTTCCATATACGGTATCCCAGGTATGTATAAACTCTAATCTGAGTGATTGGGTCTCCCGGAAAGTTACGAAAGCAATGTTTTCCTCATTTTACACATGTGCCGATCTGAAATGTATTCATACGCGTATTAGTCCGCAATTGTTTTTGCTGGATATATTTTAATTCTTCACTTTTGTATGATAATTTTAAGATAAAAAACACAAAAATCCATTAAATATACGCCCCTCGGAAAACCCAACAAAAATGACGATCTTGTCAGTTCGCACCGACGTTCTTCTTTTTGACCTACAGTGCTGTATACAGTCGCCGCCATATTGGATTTTTTTAATTTACGCAAAGTGACATCGATAAATAAACAGAAAGTATGCTCATTAAACAGTTTTTAAGTTAAATAACTTTAAACATTGATCACATTTGATGATAAATTATATATATTTTTTTAAAAATTGATTGTCAATAATATTTCGTGTTTGGGATATCCCGACCTGGTTCATTAATATTCATCATAACGTCACGAGGATTTTCCGCTTTCATTTGGTATTAAAATACATTCCTGTCAGTTTGCCGGTAGCGAAATTATGCATAACAAAAAAGTAGAAATCAAAGATTCCCAAAAATGTGATACGAAACTGAAAGAGAAGTTTATTTACAAGTTATTGGCTATGTTCATAAATCGTTTGTGACTCGTGAAGTTGTGTAGGATATCGATACCGTAGTTCGTATGCATTTGACACCCGATGACCCTGCTCAAATGTATTCACCGTAGCGTAGTGACTGACCTTTTTAGTCCAATACACCCTTGCCCCTTTTAAAATGATCATGACACCCTGTCCTTTTCAGTTATCAGTTATAAAAACGACATGCTTTATTCTCGAATCTCTGCTACATACTTCCGATCTTCCGCACACACTCCACTTCTCACCATATGTCTCCGAAGACAGACAATTTCATCATCAATGTTCATTTAAATACCTTTTCCAGTTGTTTATTTTCAATCAACAAAATAAATCGCAAGAAAGAACAACTTGAAATCAAAATCTAAACAAAACTGAAAAAAAAACCGATGTTTTAAAATTTTCAGATAAAATTTATTTACCTTGTTACAAGTCCTTATTAGATCGTTTTTACAGTGGATATCCGATTAAAGTTGTTGTCAGTAGTTTAATCCATGGTTTCTACAACCTTTAATTTCTTTTCATGAAGCCATATTACTTTATTTCACATAAAATAAACAAATATGATGTGAACTCTGGACATGCAGGAAAACTGAAACGTTGTGCTTTCTTAAGTTCTTCCGATTTTTAGAGCACCATTGGTGTAGTAGAACGGTAACTAAGGGCGGGGAAAATAGGGTACCAATTTTGTGAACTCAACTCCTCTTACAGTTTTCAACCAAAAACCTTGAAACTTCACAGGATGTTTCTATATATATTGAGGATGAGCACCTGACTTTATGGAAATATTTCAAGATTTTTTCCCCCATTTTTCCAGACTTTAAAACTTAGTCACTTTTTAGCAAGTATTTGAATGGGGGTACCTACTTTGTGAACTCAACTCCTCTTACAGTTTTCAACCAAAAGCCTTGAAACTTCACAGAATGTTAATATATATATTGAGGATGTGACCTGACTTTATGGAAATATTTCAAGATTTTTTCCCCCATTTTTCCAGACTTTAAAACTTAGTCACTTTTTAGCAAGTATTTGAATGGGGGTACCTACTTTGTGAACTCAACTCCTCTTACAGTTTTCAACCAAAAGCCTTGAAACTTCACAGAATGTTTATATATATATTGAAGATGTGCCCCTGACTTTATGGAAGTATTTCAAGATTTTTTCTCCATTTTTCCAGACTTTGAAACTTAGTCACTTTTTAGCAAGTATTAGAATGGGGGTACCTACTTTGTGAACTCAACTCCTCTTACAGTTTCTCTTAAATTCAAAGTAATTTTATTGTAACATTTTAATTGTCTAAATAATAATCAATTAATTTTCAATTAATCGTATTCAGAAATATTTCCCCCTTTTGTACACAATTCTTGTCAACAAACTTTTTTTGAAAGAGACAGTTGCCTGGACAACTTCTGTAATTGGGAGGTACAGATTATTAGCTTATTGTGTCAGGATGGTTTATACCAATTCAGGCTTTTGAAGCTCACTTGGACAATTTATATATATTCAACAATAATTTTTTAATTATTAAAACATTATTTAAACATTTAAATTATTTCTAAAACAAAGGTTTTATTTTTATTTTTTTTTCAAATTAATTCTGAATTCAATGAATAAAATTAATGACTTCACCAATGGTTAATCTGTCAATTGCAAGTCAAGGGAAATAGCTGGTCATGGTGGAAGTTTTTTTTGTGATGATGACACTATGTCGATAATGATGTGGCATGATGATCTGGTGGAGATGATGACAATAATAATGATGATGATGACATTCAGTTCTGCTGCTGCCGATGATGATGATGATGTCACTATGATGATGATGATGATATGACACGAGGAGATATAATGATGATGATGATGATGATGATGATGATGATGTGACATGAGGAGATATGATGATGATGTCACCATGATGATGATGTGACACGAGGAGATATGATAATGATGTCACCATGATGATGATGTGACACGAGGAGATATGATAATGATGTTGATGATGGTGGTGACATGAGTTCTGTTGATGCCGATGATGATAATGATTATCGTGATAAAGAAGATGATAGTGATGGTGGTGATGAAAATAAGCTCTGCTGCTATGAATGATGATGGTGATGATGACGATGTGACTTGACGAACTATGATGATGATTATGATGGTGACATGAGTTCTGTTGCTACCGATGATGATGATGGTGGCAATGATGACATTCAGTACTGCTGAGCACTGCCGATAGTATGATGATGATGATGATGATGATGATGAAGATGGTTGTGATGATGATGATGATGAAGATGGTTGTGATGATGATGATGATGATGATGGTGATGACATTCAGTTCTGCTGTTGTCGATGATGATAATAATTCATGATGATGATGATGATAACAAAGCCAATGTCTTCATGCTGATGATGTGACATGATGATGATGGTGATGATGATGATGACATTCAGTACTGCTGCTGCTGATAATGATGATGATTATGTGACACAAAGAGCTATGATGATGATGTGACCATATTAATGATGTAACATGAGGATTTCTGAAAATGATTAATATAATGGTGGTGGTGATTGTCATGGCATGGGTTCTACTGCTGCTGCTAATGACGACGATGATGATGATGATGATGATGATGATATCTTCATGTTGATGATCAAAATGTGATATGAGGAGTGATAATGATGGTGATGGTGATAATTACAGATCCAGTTTGGGTTTTCTTCCAGTCAACTGCGTTTTAGTGGAGTTATGCCCCTTTCACTTTGTGAATTTTATCAAAATGATGGTTTCTCTGGACTTTTTTCCGTTACGCTTGAGATATTTCACTCAGATTTGGGGTCGGGTCTTTAGTAGCCTCTCTTGGTTTTTGAAAAATTGAAAATTTATATTTATGTGAATTACTTAGTTTACTCAATTGATAAACATTGTGTTGCATGTCCATTTTGACCATTGTAACATATTTATATGTTAGAACCTAACAACTTGCATAAAAAGCAGACTTGTTGTTAGAAGCTTCCCGATCACAGTATCTATTATTTGCATGATTTTCATTTGTTACTGATTCATTAGACAAATCTCAGTTTCAAGTGCACATTTTTTTATCAAATTGCTCAGTTTAGCTGATGCTTCAGTACCTTCAGTACTTTGATTATTTTTACTGAATCAAGTGCCTGTGAGGCAAACCTATTCTATGACGTTACACACAAAGATTTGGAACAATGATTTAAGAAGTACAAAACCAAATCTCCATTTGATGTATTCTTATCCAAATAAAATTATTCTGTGTAAGATGTTATGGGAAGTTCTCTGTAACCAATAGAAACCATAGTTTGACATAAACATTGTGAGGTGTCACATATTACCTCAAGGTCTTTCTCAATCAAGAATTTATATTCCATTGTGAAAATATTGAATTGATTCATCAAAAAATGACATTTGTACTTGGGCCTCTCTTGGAGTATAAATTAATGAAGAAAAGCATAGTGACTTTTTCCAATTTTTTACAGTCTCAAAATACACAAGAGAGGCAGGTGTAAGGAACTTGGAAAGGAAAATTGGTGGTATTTGTAGAGCAGTGGCAGTTAGAGTCGCAGAAAGTACTTCTAAAAATAAAACTGAAAAAACTGATAATATTAACCAGACAGATAAGAAGAAAATGGTTAATGACAGCCTACCGGAAAAGGCATCCCATGAAGCTTCAACGCTAGCACACCCACCTGAAATGCCTATTGTTATTGATGACTTAGCCGTTGAAGATATTTTAGGAGTAAGTACAACATGCATATATACTAGGAACAAGTAAAATAGCTTTCAATATTTTAGGACACTATCATGATGTGAAAACACCTGCTTAAATTAATTTGGTTTTTATGGTAACCAAAGTCACCAAAATCAAGAAAGTTTACAACAACAATGATACCTGAAGACAAAACTAACAACTGCATGCATGACTTATGGCTATTATATACATTCTTAGCTTTGTAATTAGCACTGTTCTTATGACCCTTGGCCAGTTAGTTTTAACACAGAGCAATGAAATTTGAATGCTTGCAAGCCTGACTGACTTTTATCAAAATTGGCACACAGATTAACATTTGAATGAAAATTGCTAGTTTGCCTGTGAAATCTGATCCAGAACTGTGAAACAGGCTTTGACACTGACCCGAATGGCTTGTAACTTTCAAAACCTGAATTCTTTGACTGTGTTTTAGCCTTTTCAAGAGACATATCATTAAACATTTTTTTAATTTTTGTTTAATTTAGCCACCATTATTTGAGAGTGAAGTGTCACAGCGACTCAGCCAGCCTGGAGTAGCTGTAGGACTAGCATGGACTCCTATGGGTGGGGAGATCATGTTTGTGGAAGCGTCTAAGATGGAAGGAGAAGGAAAACTAACATTAACTGGACAGCTAGGTGACGTAATGAAGGAGTCTGCTAATCTAGCTTTAAATTGGGTCAGAACACATGCTTCTAAGGTAAGCAAATCTGGCTTTAAATTGGGTCAGAACACATGCTTCTAAGGTAAGCAAATCTGGCTTTAAATTGGGTCAGAACACATGCTTCTAAGGTAAGCTAATCTGGCTTTAAATTGGGTCAGAACACATGCTTCTAAGGTAAGCTAATCTGGCTTTAAATTGGGTCAGAACACATGCTTCTAAGGTAAGCTAATCTGGCTTTAAATTGGGTCAGAACACATGCTTCTAAGGTAAAACAGGTCTTTTTATGTTTGTTTTTAGGTTTGTTTACAGTCTTGTTTTATGTGAGTTTTCAACAAATCTCGGAAGGTTTATATTTTTAGACTATAAATGCCTGTCAAGAAAACCATACATTCAAGTAAGATTGGTGTACTGTAAAAACCAATTTTTGTTTGTGTGTTACTGGAGGACAAACTTATTGCAGAAGTTAATTGTCACAAATTTGTTTTCGAAAATGGTTTTATTTATACCAAATATTGAGCTAAAGCGCATATCGCGAAAGTTAATTATTTCGAAATGGTTTGGGTAAGAGAATCGTAAAAGTTAATATCTGCAAATAAAAGTTAGTATACAGAAATCTTTCTTAACTAAATATGTTGGGATATTTAAAACAATGTTTCCTGGATTGAGAGATTACCGGTAGGTTTTTGTCATATTTGTTTCGTAGAAACTATGGAATAAGTGAAGTTTTTACAGATTTTATGCCTTTATACTCAGGATTAAGATGTCTTCATTTTTCTAAATAGAAACATTTCACCTCTGAATGACATCATACTGTTAACACCAAAATTTCAAAATCAGATTTTGAACTTGCCTCTGCTGTATTTATTTTATGTATTCTTTATTGCTACTGTATATAGAGGATCTTGCATGAGTGTTTATGTAATATTGAATTTATTAAACGAGTTGAATAATTTTTTATGCAACGAGCCTTGGCGAGTTGCATAAAACATTATTCAACGAGTTGAATAAATTCAATATTGCATAAACACAAATGCAAGATTCTATTTATTATATAATCCCCTAAAAAACGAGTTTTTCATAGATTTAAAAATTGTCTTCTCATTATAAGAAAACAGCTGATTGACCGAAACACAACAAATTCACGTAACTGTCTACATGCGCCAAAAGTGATCCTGCTGAAATATTAAAAGTAAATAATAGTCTTTCCGCAGGATACAAAAACAAAACAAACATTTTTAATTTAAATACAATGTATCTTCTGTTTAGAAGAAAAGTACAAAAGTATCGGCTTAAATTAGAATCAACAAACAGTGTCAAATGAAACAAACAACTGTGAACTAGGTCAATTGTGTGACGTCACTCTGGAATGACTTTTATGCTTTTATGACGTCATACTCATTCAATACGATTTTTATTGTATGACCGTATTACATGGATTATTGAGTAGATGATATAATAAATTGGTTTATTATTGTTGTGTCAAATTTTTGCGGTTTGATGATGCCCAGTGCATTTGCGATGTCAGATTTTCGCAGTTTTATCTGAATAAAGAGAAAGAAGTTCCTGAGAACCTGAATTATTTACTGAATGTCTAAAAATCCTGTATTTTTTTGGGGGGGGGGGTTATTTATTGCAAGAATATTCTGGACTGTGAATATATAGCGAAATTAAAACTACAGCAAAATATAGCATCATACAGTATATAGTGATATTCCAAAAAATGACAGTAAATGTGCTTATAATTGCGAGATGTTTACAAATGCATTGCCTCATTTGAATCTCTTTGGAACCATTGCGTTAATTTTTCGATGACAGCAGTGTGTCACTTGCTCTGATCCGGTGACTGCAGGGACCCTCTTTATGAGTGGTAAAAAACGTAGAAATTTGTCATACTTCACCAATTTTAAAAACAATTTGAAAATAAAAAACAATAATAAAAACCAATATTTGTTGTCTTTTTATTTCAAAATATTTTTTAATGATTTATGACCATTTTCCATTGCCAGTAAAGATACGAAGTGAAAAAATAAGTGAGTCCAAGGACACCACATTTAAATTATGAACAACTGTTTGTTATTCGACTAAATAGTTATATTCATAGTAATATCTTACCAAACAGATTATTGTTTTGTAAAAAAAGAAGAAATAGAATTTAATTTTCAAAAGTGGTTTATGGAACTATATTTTACGATCGCCAAGCAACGAAACAAATCAATATGGCTGTTCTCTTTATATGGTTCTACAATAAGAGTTATATCGCTGCAAGCGTTTCCAACCACATTAATACACCGACTTTCGGAAAATTAATAATACCTTTTTGGGTGTAAAAATAATTTAAACATAAGGATTGTATTTCAGTTTGAATGCTGTCATCGAGGTATGACTGCATCAGCTCACGTTCAAAGTTTACATGAATCGCTGTGCGATTCATTTACTTTGAACGTGAGCTAATGCAGTCATACCTCGATGACAGCATTCAAAGTGAAATTCAATCCTTAATTGAAATTTTCACAAAATCCAAATGTTGGCATTTCGCAAGGGGTCTTATTTCTGCCATTTTGTTCATTCTTGTGGTACAAATCATATGAAACTTGACTTACTGTAATTTTAAAGAGGGCATTTTTTCTTCCGATATGATTCAATTAGCCAAAATTCCACATGAAAAATAACCATGTTTACAGTAACTGATGGGACACAGTACAGTAGAGCTGTCATACTGATGATACAAGTGTGAACTCCCAGTATATAAAGTTTTGGTTACAAAAAATTCAAGAACAGGACACACTTGTTCAAAGCTCCACAGTACAGTAGAGCTGTCATACTGATGATACAAGTGTGAACTCTCAGTATATAAAGTTTTGGTTACAAAAAATTCAAGAACAGGACACACTTGTTCAAAGCTCCATTAGCTTAAATGGATGGTTAGACAAAAATTTTATGTTGGGTTTTAGGCAAAGTGTCTGAAATTTCTGTTCAAAAGTTGATGCATACAATTCTTATTATCAAATAGAAGCAGCTAAAGTCAAAATGGTATGCTTATATGAAATATATTAAATTTTATCAAAATTCTGAATTTTCACTTACCATTATGCTAACAGAGCTTTGAACAACTTGGCCTTGCTGTTAAACTATTGTGTTCCCTGATGTTAAACTATTGTGTTCCCTGATGTTAAACTATTGTGTTTGAAAGTTTTTATTTTTTTTTTTTTGGAAACCTTATTTTAAAATTTCAACTATTTAATTTTCTTTTCAGTTACAGTTAGGAAATAGAGACCTGTTGAATCATAATGATATACACATTCACTTCCCAGCAGGCGCTGTAGGTAAAGATGGTCCATCTGCTGGGGTTACCATAGTAACAGTGCTGGTATCTCTCTTCAGTGATCATTGTGTAAGATCAGACACAGCAATGACAGGGGAGATTACTCTGAGAGGATTAGTTCTTCCTGTGAGTAGATAGTGACAATTTATTTTGCAGTGTCAAACCTTCATTCCATCTCAATTTAAAAATATAAATTTTGTAAAAATTTTCTCATCTTTGATGCATTAGGTTTATACAAACGGAAAAATGTAACTGGAAAATGTAGACATATATTTTGTTTCAGTTCAACAATGTTTTACAATAATAATAAGACATTCTGTAACTGCCATGACCAATATTGTAGCATTGTTCCTGAACGTTAAATTATTGAACAGAGTTTTACATCCCAATCAAGAATATTTCACTTATATTGAGACATCTCCAGCTTAAGATGAAGTTACAGAAATTTACTAACTTTGCAGTGCATTCAGGGTAATGTGGAGGGAGGGTTCTTTAACGTGTCATGCCTGCCATGACATGGGACATGTCTCTTCCAAAGGACCCTGTGATGTTCATTTCTAAATGTTGAGTGCTTGGTGAAAGAACAGGTACTACCCAGTTTTTATTCTTGGTCAGACCCCAGCCATGGTTCAAACCCACAACCTCCCATCTATGAAGCAAGTACTTTACAAACTTTGTTGTTAATGTGATTATTCTTTATAAATTTGTCATTATAGGTTGGTGGGATTAAGGAGAAGGTATTGGCAGCACATAGAGCTGGTATAAAGAGAATTATACTACCAAAGAGAAATGAGAAAGACATTCACGAAATACCCACCAATGTGAAGGTAACATTCACTATGATTTTAGTACATGTAATACATTTGGGCCTTACAAATCACCAAAATTGGCAAAAAATATCACTGAATTGGCAAGTAAAATGCCAAATTAAAATTTGACATATGGCTTTTTTTTAAGCATACAGTAGAGCATTACAGATTGAGAATTCACAATTGAATAATCAGAAACTCCATAAATTAAATACATGTACATGTATTAAAATGCAAAAAATAATAATAATAAAATGAAAACACATATCTTTACCATAAACTGCTTCAAACAATAGTAAATCAGTGAATGTAGTAGCATTGGTAAAAATAGACATTTGTTCGACTGTTTGTTGATAAGGACTTTGTGCACACAACTACCCCAAAATCTCTTGATGGATTGCTTTGATATTTGGTGGGATGTGTGCATGTGCATACTATATCACTGTTTTGATTTCAACAATTGTTATAGGAGTAATAGGACCATATTGAGCTTTATTTAACAGATCTTGAAAACACAGTTGTGAAACCACTTGTCAGATTACTTTGATATTTAAATCAGGGGTTTATTATTATATTTTGTAATGGAAGGTACAGGACCTTTTGCCTTAATGTTTGGCAGGACCCATATAAAGTCCTTGAAAGTCTAATATTAACATTGGTAATTAAGTTATCATATAGAAAAAACAGTATCATCCTTGTAAAAAACAACAGGTTCATGGAACTATTACAGTTTAAATATCAAGGGTCCCAATGTAAGATTTAAGGGTTCTGGATCTCGGACCTGGGGAATGTTGAACCCCTGATTGAAATCTTTTTACTTTAACAGTAATCATCTTCTCTGGTTATAATTCATTAACTTGATTTGTAATGGCAGAAGATGTGGACGCACATAGCTATCTTGTTGCCTTAATTCATAACTGAAATACATGTACCAAGTTTAAGCTTTGTAACCAAGAACAAGAAACAAACCAATGGAACTATCCAGCAAGATAAATGTCTATAGAGATCACCAATTATAAAACTTGGACTGGACATAATTGCAAAATAAACTGAATTGGCACTGGAAAGATGACAAATTGATGTCAAATATGGTTAAAGTACTTTTGATGGTTGCTAACTATCCATAGCAACCAATGATCCAGAGACAACACCTTACATTTAAGATTTTATAATAAGGATCATTTTGATTAATAATGAACTAACAATTGTTCCTGTTCTTTGATAATTAAGAAAAATACAACTTCGAGTTTTTTATGCTTACTTTTCTTTTTTGTTTCAGAATGATCTTACGTTTGTGTTAGCCAATAGACTGGAGGATGTATTAAATGGAGCTTTTGATGATGGGTTCCCTACCTTGGTTTCAGATGCTACAGTGCCTTCAAAATTATGATATACAACTGTCCCAAAACAAAGAAAAAATTACTTGTGCCAAGTCATGCATAGACACTATACAAAATTCACTCCGACTACCGGTAATCCAGTTGTTTTAAACCTTTGCTACTTTGTCATTTTTGTTGATTAGTAAGTTACAATTGACTTGATGAATTGCAAAGAATTGAAAAGGGTTTTATCATTTATTTCCATTTTTATTCATTTTTTATACATTTCAGTTTTGATTGATTTATCTATTATTGTTGGCTTTTTTTTGTTCAGTAAGGTACTGAAATAGAGTTGCTTTAAATTATTTTTTATTTTATTTTAAAACAAAGCTGTAATACAGTAGCAGAAAATGGTACACCACTGGTACAAATGAGGTGGTTTATTGTAATTGTGTTTATACCCAGAATAATGTACAGGTAGATTACAAACAGGTGACAAAATTACTGAAATAGAAAGAGTTAAAAGACATTTAATTTCCTTTTTTTAAAGTTTTTATGATAAACAGCTATGGTAATCAGAATGCATGATATAAACAGTCTTTTGATTTTTTCAACGAAAACATTGAATAAATGAAGACATCATAAAAAATATTTGACATTGTTACATTTAATCCACCAATCAGATTTGCAAGTGTCTTTAACTTGCTTATTTCCTTCATCCTCGCTGGGACATAGGCACCAACAAGCTTCCTCCATCTGTCTCTCTCCTTCATCATGTGCTGTGCTTGCCCTCAGGTGCATCTTAGATCCACAAATATTGATTGACATTGTTACATATTATTCACCAATCATATTTGTTATTGTCGTAAACAGTAGCCAACAAAGCTAATCCAAGTAGAGATGTTCGTTGGAGGCCGATGTGACACTTAGCACAAGGAAGACGTTTTGTAGATTTGAAAGCATCAAAAGTGTAGTTGCAGTATAATATCTGTAGATGGTTGGAATTTTAATATTTAGATTTCAGGACACAGTGTTAATTAATAATGTGAGAGAGAGAAAAAAAGGGAACTCTGTTCAGCTACATTTTTGTAATGTCCTATAGTCCGTCAATGATATTTTGGCAGCTTATCTATTAACACAGAAGAGTCTATATAATGTAAATAAGGATACCGGTATATAAAGGTGGGTATATAATATATTTTTATATGATAGATCTGTCTGTGTTTACAAACACTCTGCCATAATATCGCTATAGAAGTCAGGTTGTACAAAAATCAGATGAATTTTAAAACCTTAAATCTTTCAAGTGAATGATCACAGTTTTGTTACACATATTAACATTATATACCTAAAATACATTTAAATCCCTGTCATGTTCTGTACGAAGATGTTGGATAAATGATATGTTTCCACTAAAAACTTGTGCATTGACCAAATACTAGCATTTGTCATCAGGATAACATCAGTTTGAATGTCATTTTGTATAAATTTTCAGATTTTATGATACCTGTGATACTTGATTATAATCAATATATTAACTAATTTTAATAGAAATTGGATGATTATTTCAGAAATTTAAGAAATAATTGATGTTTTGTAGAAAGTTTAAAAAATCCAAAGTTTACTATACATAACTTGCATAGTGAATAGCATATTTTGTAATTTGTATGACAGAAATTGTTTTTCATCACCCTCATTTCTTAAAATTAATATATTAAATAAAAATAATTTTAAAATACAAAAACGCAACATATCTGCAGCGGAAAATTTATTAACACACCAAAAAAATGCAAACCTTGAGAGGATCATTGAAATAATTAAGGCCACACCTAATTAATTTTTAGATCTACATATTTTAAAAAAAAAAATATCGAGGTGAGCGAGCAATTGAACATAAAATGTATTTTATTCTAAAATATTTCTTTAGGCAAAAAATGAATTAAAACATTTTTAACTCTAAATTTTACAGGCTTGCTGGTCTACAGAACTACAAATTAATTTGATATGGCCTAACAATATAAACATTGCAACGGTGTATTATTATGTATTAATTTGTATTAAAGTTTTGTATGAAAGGAAATATAAATACAATGGAAATCAATGTTATTTATAAATTGATTGTAATTAAATGTTTTGTTAATGATTTTACAATAGTTATTATATATTTGTTATCAGATACCATAATATTGTATTTGATGAATAAAAAAATGATTTATTTGATTTTTTGTTTTATGTTCATTTAATATTATGTGCCGAGTGTAGTAGCTATAGCTAAACAGCAAGAGCTTACCCTTTGTTTGACAGTTTCAAAGTTTTTACTTTGCTCTTGGATTGTGGTCTAGACATGGATTGTTATGTTTGTTTTTAATTTTGAAATATTGTAAATGTGTACTTGCATGTAAGTAAATATGATATGTGTACTAACTTACTTAGTCAATAAGTATATCTTCAACTCTGGAGTATTGTTAATTTTATTATAAAGATTAGTCATAGCCAGGTCTGAACATAAAAATATTGACTGTCTTGCAATTGATTCTTTGCCTCTCATACTGTGTGGAAACATTAATTCATTATTATAAAGATATAAATAGCAAAATGAGAAAGTTTTGTTTTGAGACAAAGTATAGCTTCCATTAGCAACTTCTAAACTATCGGAGAACTGTTTTTCTAAAGCTATGCTGTAATGATAACTTTGTCACATAAACAGCCAACGGCTTTTATTTTAACGGATAAAGCAAAGAGTGGAGAGAGGGTATTGTCTTTCACTTATATATGTGAAGGTGGAGATAATCCGACTACCTTGTCCGTAGATATATAAACCAAACATCAACTTTTATTTTAACTGACAAAGAAAGGGCCGAGTGGAGTTGTGGTATTTTATGTCTCAGTAAAAATTCTTTCACTTACGTCTGTGGTGGTGGAGGTAATTTGAGTGCCTTGTCCCTAGAGAAAACCACAGACCTTCAACATGTTAACAAGCGAAATGATATTTTCCTTGTACTCACTTTTTCCTGGTGTTTTCAAATAAATATGGCAGTCAAAGAGTCGAATTTAGAAAGAACCTTGTTAAATATGGAAGTCCTCAAATCAACTCCACATGGATGACGTTCTGTCTCTTAATAATCTTAAATTTAGAGGCATTGTTAATGTCATTTATCCCAGTGATCTTGAAATAATAGATACGGCTTGTTCTTTAAGTTCTGCTTCATATTTGGATTTGTAATTGGCTACATTTGACCTGTATGACAAACGTGATGAATTAATTTTTCAATTGTCAACTTTCTTTTTCTATGCAGCATATATACCTGCTTCTCCTGCATGTAGTGTATTTGTTTCCCAATTTTTTCGCTATGGTAGAGCTGCTTCCCACTATAGCAAGAAATAATAAATTCGTTAAAACTATTTAACTAAAATATCCAATGAAATGTGTTAAGCTGGGTGTTGTCTAATGTTAATATTTCAGCTAGACTGAAATAAGGTGCCTTTCATGGCCTAAAATGATTTCCTTTTAGCTCAAATATTAAACCCCATTTCCAGGAGTGATTTCTGTGTTTTAAAGCAGTTACAGTACTCAATACAATACCCAGATATTGGTTAAATATTTCAAGGCCATAGCCATTTGAGTCATGCAAGTTGATTTATTACATCAATCTTGTAACATACACGTTTTTACTTGAGGTCTCACTACATAATGAGATACATGCAGCTGAAAAGCTTACACTTGCAACATTCAAGTTGAATCAACCAGCAACAAACCATAAAAACCATTGAAAAGGTAAAACAAAAGATAATGTCACTTAAATATAACAGAGACATATATCTCTGCTCCTAAGAAACTAAGAAGTCAACAAACACCTATTCAACTTGTCACTTTACACATTGCCTTATTCTCTTTGTTTTCACTATGCAAGTAAAAACTATACTGAATAAACTCAAAGTAACAAATGAGGAAAATAATTTCTAAATCCAAAACTGAATAGTACAAGACTGGCTAGTTAAGTCTCAAATTCAAAATGTAACCAGTATTAACCAATTTAAATTAAATCTGTATACTAAAAAGTTACTTATGGGTATATAGCCAGTTTTCAAAAACCCATATTTTCAAATGGCATTGACTTACAGCATAGTCTAGCATTGCCTCAAGACTGAAAGGGAGAGACATCATATGTTTACCACATATCATAAAAATAATTTCCATGACTGAACCATATAAAAACAAAAAAAAAGTTCAAAGTAAAACAATCTATTAGTTTGAGAGAAGTCGAAAATATAGGTGTTAACGCCGCACTCACGCACGCACGCACATACACACGCTGCGCTATGCCATAAGTTCACATGACCTTTCGGTCAGCTGAGCTAACAAAAGTTTTGTGTTTGTACAAAGTGATAGTTATATTAAAACAAAACGTTATGTGTTTATACAAAGTGATAGCTATATTAAAACAAAACGTTATGTGTTTGTACAAAGTGATAGTTATGTGGAACAATGTAATAGTTACTTTAGTCATACAACACAAAATGTGCCTCTTCAAAAACACTGATTTTGCCAATATTTTGAAATACAAAATGTATTTTAGAAGTAGATCTATCGTAAAATTGTGTTCAATTAAATTCTTAAAATTTAGTTGAGAGAATAGAATTTTCTTCCATCACGGTACTAAAGCAGCGTCACAGCAACTAAAGACGTACTTGTGTCGGTGACGCCATTAAATGGCGCTATTCAGGCCGAGTTTTCATTCTTTTTACGAAGTGATAGTTATATTAAAACAAAATCGTTATGTGTTTATACAAAGTGTTAGTTATATTAAAACAAAACGTTATGTGTTTATACAAAGTGATAGTTATATTCAAACAAAACGTTATGTGTTTGTACAAAGTGATAGTTATATTCAAACAAAACGTTATGTGTTTATACAAAGTGATAGTTATATTAAAACAAAACGTTATGTGTTTGTACAAAGTGATAGTTATATTAAAACAAAACGTTATGTGTTTATACAAAGTGATAGTCATATTAAAACAAAACGTTATGTGTTTATACAAAGTGATAGTCATATTAAAACAAAACGTTATGTGTTTATACAAAGTGATAGTTATATTTGCAGATATTGTGCGCTCCCCGTCGAGTACCTCTTCCGATGTAAATATGTCCCTTGTGAGCAGCTCACTAAGTCCCGTTAACAACCCGGTTGACAAGTCTCAAAATTGTCACGATACCTGCATAACACAAAGCCAACAGACCGTGTCGAAGGATACAACAAAAAGTACTCAGATGTCAAATGATAACGGCACCGCACTTAACACTAAATCTACACAGGAAGTTTTAAACATACCCGTTCGTATCAATCGTGATGTATCTCGCTCTAATCCACCGGGCCGCAGTGGTCCGGAAAAGGAAGATATTTTCATTGGTGCATCGCGTAAACGCACAGCTATGTATTACTTAGCTAATATTAGTGCTAGATGTTCTAGAAATGGTATCATTAACTATATTACAAGTAAAGGTGTCGATGTTACGTATCTACAGTTATTCAAAAGTCGTAGAGGACGACTTACGGCTAAACTTAATGTTTCATTAAAAAACAGCAAACAGTTAGAATCCCCGGATTTTTGGCCGGATGAGGTGTATTGTCGTCCATGGTTAAGTAATCGTGATTGGCAAACTGAGCTGGATTCTAGGGAACAAAACTATACTGACTAATTATGGGTAACATACCGATATTACATAAACATATTGTGCTTATATCAGACAGTGTTATTATTGATTAACATGTCGTTTACTATTATGTGTTGGAACATGAGAGGAGCTATGTCATCCTCTTTATGTTTATATAACTTGTTAAGGACTACAAATTGTGACATTGCAGTTCTCAGTGAACATAAACTTACAAGTATGTCTAAATCTTTTCTAGACTCCATTGACTTTAATTACAGATCAGTGACTCAAATAGATGAAACTGCAACTACCTCCCATGGTAAAGGGGGCGTTGCCATAATGTATAAAAAAGACTTACAATTTCACATCCGTGAAATATCTGACTTAGATACTGATAGAGTTATAGGTATTGAGTTACAGAGTAACTCTGGTGATAAATATTATATATTTTCTATTTACCGGTATATCCTTCTGATAACTCTATAGAGTTATATAGACAAGAGTTATGTGTAGTTAAGGACATAGATACTTATTACAGTCAATTTGGTAAGGTTATATTAGCTGGCGACTTTAACGCGAGCTGCAGGCAGTGTGACATGGTTAACTTGAACTACAGAGTTTTATCCAGTCATACAGTGTTATAGGTGTTAACAATACAGCCCTATGTAAAGGTGAAACATTTACATATACCACTAATCAAACTACCTTAGATTATATATTCTGTGATCAAACTCTAGCAACTGGGGTCCACTCTCATATCCCTCTTGAAGGAAGTGTTAGCATAACTTCGGATTATATGCCAGTTATAGCCACATTCCGTTTCATAGGTGGTTTCAACAAACTTCTAAACTCAACTAAACGCCTTCCAGCATGGCACAAAGCATCTGAATCATCGATCGAATAATATCGTTCGGAGCTAGAGTTATGCTTAGCAGACATTAAATCCAAGCCCGGTGTTGATAATATTAATGCTCTGAATGAAGAGATCACCAAAGCCTTAACACGAGCAGCATGTAAGACCATTCCGTCAAGTGGATTTAATCCACATACTAAGCCATACTGGACGGCGGACGTTAAACAAGCCCATGCCATGGAACGTAACAGTCGTCGTATATGGATTAATGAAGGTAGACCAAGAGGTATGCAATTTAGGTCATATGCTGATTACAAGAGGGCAAAGAGGCATTTTCGCAACCTTCTTAATTCTGCAGCTGAGAAATATCACCAAGAGTCTTACCAACAACTCAACGACGCATCTGAATGCGATATAAGGTTATTTTGGCATCTGGTAAAACGACTTAAACCTAGGCAGTACAAAGTATATCCTGAAATCATTTACAACAATCACACTTATCGTGATCCTAAGGGAATCGCACAGGCCTTTGCGAGCTATTATACGGACATTTATACGCCAAAACGAATCGATGAGTTTGATGATGACTTCGAACATAGCATCAACACTACATACACCGACATATTTAACGAAGTCTGTGATTTTGAAGGTTTACTGCCGGGCGGTATTATTCACGAAGACGAAGTCTGTGAATTAATTAAAAGCATGAAATTGCGAAAAGCTCCTGGACATGACGGGATTCAAGCTGAGCATTTGCGTTACGCTTCAGACATTTTATCTAAATTGCTGGCGGAGTTATTTAATATGATTGTAAATGTGGGACAAGTTACTTTAAGTTGGAAAAGAGTCTTATTGTGCCCATTTTCAAAGGTGGTGATAAAAACAAACACTTTCCAGACAATTACAGACCAGTAGCATTGCTACCTACACTTGAAAAACTGTTTGAAAAGTTACTTATGTTGCGTTTGTCAAAATGCGAACTTAATGCTAACTTCCCATCACCCCAACAACAGGGATTTCAGAGTGGACTCAGTTGTTTAACTGCTTCCTTCAACATGCAAGAAACAATCAATCATAACTTGGAGTTGGGCAGTAAGGTGTATGTTGCTTTCCTCGACACTGCCAAGGCATTCGACACTGTCTGAAGGAAAGGACTTATGGTCAAATTATACAATTTGGGTGTTCGGGGAAAGCTTCTGCACCTTATTGACGACTTACATATAGATACTTGTAGCGCTGTTATTGTTAACACCGTTCAATCAGAATGGTTTCCTGTACTACAGGGAGTCAAACAGGGGGGTATACTGTCAACCTTCCTTTATCTAGTATTTATTGATGAGCTTATGCATCAGTTGACCTCATCAAGTGTAGGGGCTAGAGTTGGAAAGGTTGACTGTGGCAACCCTGGTTTTGCAGATGACTTGTCTTGTTTAAGTTTATCACCTCTTGGGTTGCAATATATGTTGGATATTGCCTATAAGTATGCAAATACATGGCGTTATGTATATAATGTAAATAAATCTGAAATTCTAATTTATGGTTTTAACCCAAAGTCTATCAGCGGTCTAAATTTCAACTGGTATTTGGGCAACAATACAGTACCTGTTGTCACAAACCACACTCATTTGGGTATTCAGCAAAACATGTACAACTGTTACAATGAAAGATCCCGCAAATGCTGTGATAAGGGCAGGAAAGCCTACTTTGCTTTTGCTAACATTGATACCAACAGTGTTAACCCTCTAACACTTGCTAAGTTATACAAATCAGTTGTATCGCCATCAGTGCTGTATGGTTGTGAATTGTGGAACAGTTTAAATCAAACTGACTTCAGAATTTTACAATCATTTCAGCACTGCATAGTTAAACACATCCAGGGGTTCAGATACCTTACACGCTTTGACATGTGTGAGAGCATGCTAGGTGTTTTTAAAATAGAAGCAGAAATTAATCGTAGGAAACTGGTGTTTTTACAAAAATTGTGCAACCTAGGATTCAAGTCATTGACTAAGCATATTTTTCTGCTCCGACTGTATACCTACTTTGCTGACCCTTTCAACAACTAGAAAGGTTTTATTCCGGATATTGTATATATTCTTCGGAATTACAGATTACTTCCTTATTTAGTAGATTTTACAGTGGTCTTTACATTTCCAGATAAATTCTCATGGAAGCGCATTGTCAACAGTGCTATTGAATCAAAAGAGAGTCAGCTTTGGCAATTAAGAATTTCAGCTAGCAATGATTTCAAAAGATTCTCTACTCTTCATGGCAGCATTACAGCAGCAACAGTTTGGCGTTATCCTGCCAGTCACTCTGAGTTGAAACGTGCGCGATTCATAGGGAAATTATGGACTACTACTCCAAACAGCCTATCTAAAACATGTGACTTATGTAACATCTTTATAACTGACATTTATGTGCATATCTGCTGTGTTTGTCCTGCTCTATCAGCCATTAGGGATCATTTCTGGGACTTTCTTACAAATATCTTTGGCGTTATCATCAACGCACAATTAACAAGACTTAATGACGACGAACTTTTTGAAGTACTCCTTGGTCGAACAGCTCAACTAGTCCTACAGGAAGAAGAAATTGTAGTTTTAAAGATACTTGCTATCGGTTTGTGCAGGGTATATGTGCTGCGTATTATAGTCTGTTGAATCGGCCAGCAAATAAGTTATACAGTTACTCTACAATTCCCATTTACAGTGTTGTTTTGGATTGTGTAGAATGAGCTTACTATGTGTATATATATGTTTAATTTATATTATGTTTAATTAATTATTGTTCCATTTTTTTGTATTTGATGTAACTACATGTTCATAATCTCTTTTCAAGAAGAAGTAAAGAATGAATGAATAAGTTCACATGACCTTTCGGTCAGCTGAGCTAACAAAAGTTATTTTAAAACAAAACGTTATGTGTTTATACAAAGTGATAGTTATATTAAAACAAAACGTTATGTGTTTGTACAAAGTGATAGTTATGTGGAACAATGTAATAGTTACTTTAGTCATACAACACAAAATGTGCCTCTTCAAAAACACTGATTTTGCTAATATTTTGAAATACAAAATGTATTTTAGAAGTAGATCTATCGTAAAATTGTGTTCAATTAAATTCTTAAAATTAAGTTGAGAGAATAGAATTTTCTTCCATCACGGTACTAAAGCAGCGTCACAGCAACTAAAGACGGACTTGTGTCGGTGACGCCATTAAATGGCGCTATTCAGGCCGAGTTTTCATTCTTTTTACGAAGTGATAGTTATATTAAAACAAAATCGTTATGTGTTTATACCAAGTGATAGTTATATTAAAACAAAACGTTATGTGTTTGTACAAAGTGATAGTTAAATTCAAACAAAACGTTATGTGTTTATACAAAGTGATAGTTATATTAAAACAAAACGTTATGTGTTTATACAAAGTGATAGTTATATTAAAACAAAACGTTATGTGTTTGTACAAAGTGATAGTTAAATTCAAACAAAACGTTATGTGTTTATACAAAGTGATAGTTATATTAAAACAAAACGTTATGTGTTTGTACAAAGTGATAGTTAAATTCAAACAAAACGTTATGTGTTTGTACAAAGTGATAGTTATATTCAAACAAAACGTTATGTGTTTGTACAAAGTGATAGTTATATTCAAACAAAACGTTATGTGTTTATACAAAGTGATAGTCATATTAAAACAAAACGTTATATGTTTATACAAAGTGATAGTTATATTCAAACAAAACGTTATGTGTTTGTACAAAGTGATAGTTATGTGGAACAATGTAATAGTTATTTTAGTCATACAACACAAAATGTGCCTCTTCAAAAACACTGATTTTGCCAATATTTTGAAATACAAATTGTATTTCAGAAGTAGATCTATCGTAAAATTGTTTTCAATTAAATTCTTAAAATTTAGTTGAGAGAATAGAATTTTCTTCCATCACGGTACTAAAGCAGCGTCACAGCAACTAAAGACGTACTTGTGTCGGTGACGCCATTAAATGGCGCTATTCAGGCCGAGTTTTCATTCTTTTTACGTGTAAGTCAAGCATCCGGCCATTTGACGGAACATAATGGGCGTGGCCGGCGATCGGTTAATTCCATAATGGTTTATTTATTTTAGACCACCGTTTTATTTTTGTTCTATAAACTTGAATTCAATAAAATGACATACACTGTAACAGATCTAGAAACAAAATCTTCGTTTTTACGGGGGACAGCAAACTTAACTTTTAGATATGTGCATTGAAATACACAATTACCGTAATATACATGAAAGAGTAGACACCTAAAATTTTGACACCCAACCAAAGATAGTTTATAAGACACCTTCTACAATGAAGATTAAAATTAAAAGACTAAAAAATGTATTTATTAAAATGTAATTTTTATACATCAGAATCCACTTTTTACAGCATTATGAATAAAAACTGTTTGTATATATACACGTGGTTAATTTCTAGGTTACACATATTAAGATATTCCGAAAATGAAATGGGGTCACCGATTTTCAGAAAATTGGATTAAACAACTTCCGTTTTTAATTTGGACACATTATAATGACAAGGCCGAGTGACGTACAAAGTCAAAGTCCATGATTAGACTGTTCAGTTGGTTTATTCTCACTTAGCATACATTTTAAAAAACCATAGTCTCACTTAGCATACATTTCAAAATCACCACATTTTACCTGAGACATATACTCCTGGCTATAGTCCATTTCCTCAATATGCATAATTATCATCATAGTAAAATGTTTGTCTTTTTTTTAAAAAAGCAACAAAAAATAACAATTAAAGAATATCAATAAAAAACAATAATCAGTTAATTAATGATAAATAAATAAATAAATAAATAAATAAATAAATAAATAAATAAATAAATAAATAATAAATAAATAAATAAATCTATTCATTCATTCATTCAAAGGTAATTTAAAAAAAAAACCCAGGAAAACAATGAATGAAATTTTAAAAAATTAAAAATAAATAAATCGATAACATTCAGTGAGGAGAATACATGTTTTGAATTGGTGGCATGATTTAAACTTGAATATCTTACTTGATATAACTTCAATAGACTTGAAATTTCACTTGTTTCATAAGAAGCTGAATATATTTTTCATATTTTCAATATTTAAAAAAAATATTTCCAGCTTTGTCAATAAAGTAATTCATTCATTCATTCATTTATTCATTCATTCATTCATTCATTCATTCATTCATAATAAATAAAAACCAGTAAAAAAATAAATAAATAAGAAATATAAACAATTTAATCAGTTAATTAATAAAAACTAGTAATTAAAATAAATAAAAACTTGTGAATAAATAAATAAATAGGTAAACGTATTAATAAAAACCAGTAAAGAAATAAAAATCGGTAAATAAATAAATAAATAAAGAAAATTAAAATAAATATAGAAAATTAGAATAAGTATAGAGAATAAGAATAAATAAATAATAAATAAATAAATAAATAAATAAATAAATAAATAAATAAATAAATAAATAAATAAATAATTTTATTAACGGTATGATCAAGTTTTATAAAAACAAAATTTTAATAAATTACACCAGGATTTCAAGCAGTTTAAATTTCTAAGAGAAATGTAATGATAATAACGATGTTCACTTTTGTTCTTTATTTTAAAAAAAATCTTTTAGTTTTGTTTTTCTGCCATTAAAAATTCCCTTCTGTTATGAGATTTACGGACTTTGTGAAAAATTATTATTATTGTCTGTTTAAAGTATTCCGTACTTTTTATATTTATTGGTAAATGAATTTAGGTCTTTTTAATTAATAACCTGCTATCTTTTTTTCACAATTTGAAAATGTGAATGTTAAAAAAATAATTTTGATTATATTGTTATTTTTAAAATTTTATAAAGATATTGGCTAACATCTTTAACAGTTTTCAGTATTTAGATTAAAATAGAATTGAACACATTTAATTCTTGTTAAATTGGTTGTGTGGTGCTTGTATGATTTGCATTAAAGTCATTTTATTCTGAAACAGACTTTAGTTTACCTGTAATTAATTTCTATTGTTCTCTCCATGGTCCACAACCATGTTCCAGTCTCACTTAGCATACATAAAGAGGTAGTTAAAAATATTGTACAAAATGTTAATATTATAGATAACAATGAGTGGCACTGTCAATTATTTAATGACCACAAGTGCTTAACAAACTTAGAACATATAGACAATACAAAAATAACATTTCATTAGAAACATATATTACATAAATAATAATAATAATAATAATAAATTTTATTATAGTCTCATCATAATATATACAACATATAAAACATTATTAGCACACATAAAATATATAAATATGCCACTCTTAAAAGAGTTATAAGAGACTTTAAAATTATAAAACCCCTGATTAAAACATGTCATATACATGTACATAATAAAAAACTGCTTATGAATATAAAAAATGACTGCGGCGTAATAAAACACTTCTGCAGAACTTGGCAGCACTTAAATACATATCACTATGGGCTAAAATCATACATAATTTGTCGGAATCGCTTAAAAGGTCAAAATTAAAACCATAATTAAAACCAACACATCTCGCTTTCTCAAATAAAACATCTCTTAAATCGTCATATAAAACACAATGTAAAATAACATGGGATTCCGATTCCACACAATGTACACAGTTAAAACAAGTACGGTTTTCTAATGGGATACCTTCATACCTCCCTGTCTCAATACGAAGTGGTGCAATTCCACACCTAAATTGTGCCAGGGCACTCCTCTGTGCATGAGATAAAAACCACTAACATAAAATTCAGTATAAAAAGATTTTTTAAAAGTTCTAAAAGTCCTTAATTTATTACCCCCGGAGCCACGTTTAGCACAATTTCGATTTAAATCATCTAACCAGTCTGCTATATATAACTCCATGTTACCGTTGGAAACTAATTTAATTAAATGTTTAACGTCCATCTCACAGTAATTTGTAACGCCTAGAGAGATAAACTTATTATTAACAAAACTATTCCAATTTTTCACGTTATGTTTCAAGTTATCTGCCCACAAAAACACACGTTTATTAAGTCTATAATCGTCCATATCACAGAATCGCCGATACTGTCGTATAACAGAGTCCCATGATTTTACACTTATTGGAGTCCATCCCATATCACCTTGGACTGCGGTATTAGAGGCATAGCGCCTTAAACCAAGAAAAAATCTGCTAGCTTTATTTTGTACTGCGTCAATACAAGGAAACTGTTTATAGCCCCAAACGGCAGAGCTATAAGTTATTATTGGAACAACAGTGTTCTCATATAACTTAGTAAAAGTCTTAAATGGCAATCCACCTGTAGATTTAAATTTTGCAATGAGAAGTCCAAGGGCTCTGTTTGCCGAGGCTGCTACACGTTTCGCTGTAAAGGAATAGTCTAAATGTTCATGTAATAACACACCAAGGTATATATAATGGTCCACAACAGACACAGAATTACCAGCACAAGAGAACTTTGCTAATGTCTTTCTTGTCGTAGAATTACGAAAATGAACTATATTTGACTTATCGAAGTTAATTGACATCTTATTATTCGTAGTCCATACTTCAAGTTTATCAAGAAGTAACTGTAAATCCGACGGAGATTCTGCCAATAAAACCAAATCATCAGCATAAAATAAACAGTTTATAATGTCAGTTCCTATAGTTACACCTACTGATAAAGTATCTAGAAAAGAAACCAAGTCATTAATATACAAATTGAATAACAGAGGTGAGAGGATACACCCTTGCTTTAAACCACACTTAACTTGAAACCAGTCTGACATAAATCCATTAATTCGAACACAACATTGTACATTGGAATAAATTGATACTAAAGCATTATACATATAACCACATATTCCAATATTTCGCAATTTATCAAAAAGTAAACATCTATCAATCGAATCATACGCTTTTCTAAAATCAATGAAAGCAGTAAAAGTAGATTTATTCTGTAATTTTCTATTTTCAATAATAGAAGTTAAAGTACATATATGGTCCACAGTACTTCTGTTTTTTCTAAAACCATTTTGCTTGTCAGACAAAATATTATTATCATTTTCCCACTTAACTAAACGATTATTTAAGACATTACAATACAACTTATAAGCTGAAGGTGCCAATGTGATACCCCTATACCCTGAGGGATCTCTAGGATCCTTTGTAGATGATTTTGAAACCGGATTAATTCATATCAGGGATAATACCTTTTGTAAAACAAATATTAAACAAAAGCACTAAGTAGTTTACAACACTATTATTTCTTAAAACTTCCATAGGAATTTCATCATAACCTGCAGCTTTACCACTTTTAGCTGATTTAATCACAGAAAATATCTCATCTAATGAGATCTCGGAGTAAAAAACTTCAAAATTTTCAACATTCACAGAACTATTGATAGGAATATGTTGAACACTGGACTCATTAGAAACACTAATCGGATTTAAAAGCTCACTAAAATAAACTTTCCACTTATTTAAAACATCAGATGCATTAGAATTAACAGAACCATTATCCGTAATAATTTCCATAGGAATTGCTTTTTTTCTTTCACTCCCTAAACCAATATTAATTTCTTTCCAAAATGCCTTTTGATCACCTGATTCCAACTTTTGAAATTTTTGTTGTTGGTCATACCAGTAACAGCGTTTAGCACGTTGAACATGACGATCAAACACTTTTCTCGCAGATACAAATAAATTCCGTAGATGTTGTTTATTTTTTCCTTGATGAATGGTATATTCTTTTTCCGCTTTAGACGTTTTATTCCATAGCTCGGTAAGATTATCATTCCACCACGGCTTTTTTATCCTCCTTTTTTTGTTTTTAATACCCGGATTGAAGACTTTACATTCCAGTTTGTTATCCATTTCACTTTTAACGATATCCACAAATTCGTTGAACACTCTATTCAGTGAATCCTGTATTGATTGATTAGTATTGATCTGATTAATCTCCTCGGTAAGGTACGTAATATCCATGTTATCCGATAAAAAATTTGAATCCACAGTATCTAAATTATATTTCTTGACTTCCGATATTGGTAAATCCATCCGATCCACAGTTTCCACATCTGGGTCGACTATATGCTTCACGCTATAAGTCCAAGAAATTATTGAATGATCGGGTATTTTTGACCCTTTGCCAACTAGTGTCATACAACCGGCCTGATCCACCAGCTCAGATGCCCTTCTAACTTGAATATCTGAAAAATTGTCTAAAGATTCGTACGGCACCACACAATAATCTACCACCGATTTCCCACATTCTGACACGTAAGTAAAGTCGTTGTTCTTGCATTTACGGCCGTTAAGTACACAACAGTTCACGGATATAAGGAAATCACAAAATAATTCTCCATACTTATTCGATTTGTCGTCCACTATCAAACGGTCTGGAAGGATATCAACACCTGGAATATGGTCGTCCATATCAGAAATGCGTGCATTAAAATCACCACAGATAAACAAATCGGCGTTTTTATTCTGTAGACAATATATTTGTTGTGTTAACGTGTCGAAAAAACTGTCAACGTCAACATTTCTTGTAGA